>CM072674.1:40863595-40916493 GCA_036884735.1 Huso huso | reverse complement strand
TGCCATATTATGTTTGTAAAAGTGGACAGGTCCGGACCTGTCGAAAAATTAAATTTTGGCCAATTTTATTTTTTTCATAATTTTAATGTACTGTTCTTTTCAGAAAGCTTACAGGTTCAGACATGTCAAGAAAACACAATTTTTGATCTTCAAAACTACCCAAATTTAGACACCCCCTTTTCTGTAAAAGTGGACTGGTCCGGTCCTGTCAAAAAAATAATTTTGGCCAATTTTATTTTTTAATTTTAATGCCCGAGCTTTTGAAAAAGCTTACAGGTTCAGACAGGTCAAGAAAACACAATTTTTTGATCATCAGAACTACCAAAATTTAGACACCCCCTTTTCTGAAAAAGTGGACTGGTCCGGACCTGTCGAAAAATTAATTTTTGGCAATTTCATTTTTCATAATTTCAATGCCCTGAACTTTTGAAAAGCTTACAGGTTCAGACCTGTCAAGAAAACACAATTTTTGATCTTCAGAACTACCAAAATTTAGACACCCCCCTTTTTGTAAAAAGTGAACTGGTCCGGACCTGTCGAAAAAAAATTAAATTTTGGCCAATTTTATTTTTTCATACTTTTAATGTACTGTTCTTTTGAGAAAGCTTACAGGTTCAGACATGTCAAGAAAACACAATTTTTTTGATCTTCAAAACTACCCAAATTTAGACACCCCCTTTTCTGAAAAAAGTGGACTGGTCCGGACCTGTCAAAAAAAATAATAATTTTGGCCAATTTTATTTTTTCATAATTTTAATGTACTGTTCTTTTGAGAAAGCTTACAGGTTCAGACATGTCAAGAAAACACAATTTTTTGATCTTCAAAACTACCCAAATTTAGACACCCCTTTTTTGAAAAAGTGGACTGGTCCGGACCTGTCAAAAAAATAATAATTTTGGCCAATTTTATTTTTCATAATTTCAATGCCCGAACTTTTGAAAAAGCTTACAGGTTCAGACATGTCAAGAAAACACAATTTTTGATCTTCAAAACTACCCAAATTTAGACACCCCCTTTTCTGTAAAAGTGAACTGGTCCGGACCTGTCGAAAAAATTAAATTTTGGCCAATTTTATTTTTTCATAATTTTAATGTACTGTTCTTTTCAGAAAGCTTACAGGTTCAGACATGTCAAGAAAACACAATTTTTTGATCTTCAAAACTACCCAAATTTAGACACCCCTTTTCTGTAAAAAGTGGACTGGTCCGGACCTGTCAAAAAAAATTATAATTTTGGCCAATTTTATTTTTTCATAATTTTAATGTACTGTTCTTTTGAAAAAGCTTACAGGTTCAGACATGTCAAGAAAACACAATTTTTGATCTTCAAAACTACCCAAATTTAGACACCCCTTTTTGTAAAAAGTGGACTGGTCCGGACCTGTCAAAAAATAATAATTTTGGCCAATTTTATTTTTTTTCATAATTTCAATGCCCCGAACTTTTGAGAAAGCTTACAGGTTCAGACATGTCAAGAAAACACAATTTTTTGATCTTCAAAACTACCCAAATTTAGACACCCCCTTTTCTGAAAAAGTGGACTGGTCCGGACCTGTCGAAAAAAATTAAATTTTGGCCAATTTTATTTTTTCATAATTTTAATGTACTGTTCTTTTGAGAAAGCTTACAGGTTCAGACATGTCAAGAAAACACAATTTTTTGATCTTCAAAACTACCCAAATTTAGACACCCCCTTTTCTGTAAAAGTGGACTGGTCCGGACCTGTCGAAAAAATTAAATTTTGGCCAATTTTATTTTTTCATAATTTTAATGTACTGTTCTTTTGAGAAAGCTTACAGGTTCAGACATGTCAAGAAAACACAATTTTTTGATCTTCAAAACTACCCAAATTTAGACACCCCCTTTTCTGTAAAAAGTGGACTGGTCCGACCTGTCAAAAAAATAATAATTTTGGCCAATTTTATTTTTTTTCATAATTTTAATGCCCTGAACTTTTGAAAAAGCTTACAGGTTCAGACATGTCAAGAAAACACAATTTTTGATCTTCAAAACTACCCAAATTTAGACACCCCTTTTCTGTAAAAAGTGGACTGGTCCGGACCTGTCGAAAAAATTAAATTTTGGCCATTTTATTTTTTCATAATTTCAATGCCCCGAACTTTTGAGAAAGCTTACAGGTTCAGACATGTCAAGAAAACACAATTTTTTGATCTTCAAAACTACCCAAATTTAGACACCCCTTTTCTGAAAAAAAGTGGACTGGTCCGGACCTGTCAAAAAAAAATAATTTTTTGGCCAATTTTATTTTTTCATAATTTTAATGTACTGTTCTTTTGAGAAAGCTTACAGGTTCAGACATGTCAAGAAAACACAATTTATTGATCTTCAAAACTACCCAAATTTAGACACCCCTTTTCTGTAAAAGTGGACTGGTCCGGACCTGTCGAAAAAAAAATTAAATTTTGGCCAATTTTATTTTTTCATAATTTTAATGTACTGTTCTTTTGAGAAAGCTTACAGGTTCAGACATGTCAAGAAAACACAATTTTTTGATCTTCAAAACTACCCAAATTTAGACACCCCTTTTTTCTGTAAAAGTGGACTGGTCCGGACCTGTCGAAAAAATTAAATTTTGGCCAATTTTATTTTTTCATAATTTTAATGTACTGTTCTTTTCAGAAAGCTTACAGGTTCAGACATGTCAAGAAAACACAATTTTTTGATCTTCAAAACTACCCAAATTTAGACACCCCCTTTTCTGTAAAAGTGGACACCTGTCGAAAAAAATAATAATTTTGGCCAATTTTATTTTTTCATAATTTTAATGTACTGTTCTTTTGAGAAAGCTTACAGGTTCAGACATGTCAAGAAAACACAATTTTTTGATCTTCAAAACTACCCAAATTTAGACACCCCCCTTTTCTGAAAAAGTGGACTGGTCCGGACCTGTCAAAAAAAATAAATTTTGGCCAATTTTATTTTTTCATAATTTTAATGCCCTGTTCTTTTGAAAAAGCTTACAGGTTCAGACATGTCAAGAAAACACAATTTTTTGATCTTCAAAACTACCCAAATTTAGACACCCCTTTTCTGTAAAAAGTGGACTGGTCCGACCTGTCGAAAAAATTAAATTTTGGCCAATTTTATTTTTTCATAATTTTAATGTACTGTTCTTTTGAGAAAGCTTACAGGTTCAGACATGTCAAGAAAACACAATTTTTTGATCTTCAAAACTACCCAAATTTAGAACACCCCCTTTTCTGAAAAAGTGGACTGGTCCGGACCTGTCCAAAAAATTATATTTTGGCCAATTTTATTTTTTCATAATTTTAATGTACTGTTCTTTTGAGAAAGCTTACAGGTTCAGACATGTCAAGAAAACACAATTTTTGATCTTCAAAACTACCCAAATTTAGACACCCCCCTTTTCTGTAAAAGTGGACTGGTCCGGACCTGTCGAAAAAAAATAAATTTTGGCCAATTTTATTTTTTCATAATTTTAATGTACTGTTTTTTGAAAAAGCTTACAGGTTCAGACATGTCAAGAAAACACAATTTTTTGATCTTCAAAACTACCCAAATTTAGACACCCCTTTTCTGTAAAAAGTGGACTGGTCCGGACCTGTCGAAAAAATTATAATTTTGGCCAATTTTATTTTTTCATAATTTCAATGTACTGTTCTTTTGAGAAAGCTTACAGGTTCAGACATGTCAAGAAAACACAATTTTTTGATCTTCAAAACTACCCAAATTTAGACACCCCCTTTTCTGTAAAAGTGGACTGGTCCGACCTGTCAAAAAAAATTATAATTTTGGCCAATTTTATTTTTTCATAATTTTAATGTACTGTTCTTTTGAAAAAGCTTACAGGTTCAGACATGTCAAGAAAACACAATTTTTGATCTTCAAAACTACCCAAATTTAGACACCCCTTTTCTGTAAAAGTGGACTGGTCCGACCTGTCAAAAATTAAAATTTTGGCCAATTTTATTTTCATAATTTTAATGTACTGTTCTTTTTTGAGAAAAGCTTACAGGTTCAGACATGTCAAGAAAACACAATTTTTGATCTTCAAAACTACCAAAATTTAGACACCCCTTTTCTGTAAAAAGTGGACTGGTCCGGACCTGTCAAAAAAAATAATAATTTTGGCCAATTTTATTTTTCATAATTTTGATGCCCTGAACTTTTGAAAAGCTTACAGGTTCAGACATGTCAAGAAAACACAATTTTTGATCTTCAAAACTACCCAAATTTAGACACCCCCTTTTCTGTAAAAAGTGAACTGGTCCGGACCTGTCGAAAAAAAAATTAAATTTTGGCCAATTTTATTTTTCATAATTTTAATGTACTGTTCTTTTCAGAAAAAGCTTACAGGTTCAGACATGTCAAGAAAACACAATTTTTGATCTTCAAAACTACCCAAATTTAGACACCCCTCTTTTTTGAAAAAGTGGACTGGTCCGGTCCTGTCAAAAAAAATAATAATTTTGGCCAATTTTATTTTTTCATAATTTTTAATGCCCTGAGCTTTTGAAAAAAGCTTACAGGTTCAGACATGTCAAGAAAACACAATTTTTGATCTTCAGAACTACCAAAATTTAGACACCCCCTTTTTCTGAAAAAAGTGGACTGGTCCGGACCTGTCAAAAAAAATAATAATTTTTGGCCAATTTTATTTTTTCATAATTTCAATGCCCTGTTCTTTTGAGAAAGCTTACAGGTTCAGACCTGTCAAGAAAACACAATTTTTGATCTTCAAAACTACCCAAATTTAGACACCCCCTTTTCTGTAAAAAAGTGGACTGGTCCGGACCTGTCGAAAAAATAATAATTTTGGCCAATTTTATTTTTCATAATTTAATGTACTGTTCTTTTGAAAAAGCTTACAGGTTCAGACATGTCAAGAAAACACAATTTTTGATCTTCAAAACTACCCAAATTTAGACACCCCCTTTTCTGAAAAAGTGGACTGGTCCGGACCTGTCAAAAAAATAATAATTTTGGCCAATTTTATTTTTTTAATAATTTCAATGCCCGAACTTTTGAAAAAGCTTACAGGTTCAGACATGTCAAGAAAACACAATTTTTTGATCTTCAAAACTACCCAAATTTAGAAAGCCCCTTTTCTGTAAAAGTGGACTGGTCCGGACCTGTCGAAAAAATTAAATTTTTTCCAATTTTATTTTTTCATACTTTTAATGTACTGTTCTTTTGAGAAAGCTTACAGGTTCAGACATGTCAAGAAAACACAATTTTTTGATCTTCAAAACTACCCAAATTTAGAAACCCCCTTTTCTGTAAAAAGTGGACTGGTCCGGACCTGTCGAAAAATTAAATTTTGGCCAATTTTATTTTTTCATAATTTTAATGTACTGTTCTTTTGAGAAAGCTTACAGGTTCAGACATGTCAAGAAAACACAATTTTTTGATCTTCAAAACTACCCAAATTTAGACACCCCTTTTCTGAAAAAGTGGACTGGTCCGGACCTGTCGAAAAAAATAAATTTTGGCCAATTTTATTTTTTTCATACTTTTAATGTACTGTTCTTTTGAGAAAGCTTACAGGTTCAGACATGTCAAGAAAACACAATTTTTTGATCTTCAAAACTACCCAAATTTAGACACCCCCCCTTTTTGAAAAAAAGTGGACTGGTCCGGACCTGTCAAAAAAATAATAATTTTGGCCAATTTTATTTTTTCATAATTTTAATGCCTGTTCTTTTGAGAAAAGCTTACAGGTTCAGACATGTCAAGAAAACACAATTTTTGATCTTCAAAACTACCCAAAATTTAGACACCCCTTTTCTGAAAAAGTGGACTGGTCCGGACCTGTCAAAAAAAATAATAATTTTTTTGGGCAATTTTATTTTTTCATAATTTTAATGTACTGTTCTTTTGAAAAAGCTTACAGGTTCAGACATGTCAAGAAAACACAATTTTTTGATCTTCAAAACTACCCAAATTTAGACACCCCCCTTTTCTGTAAAAAAAGGACTGGTCCGGACCTGTCAAAAAAAATTAATTTTTGGCCATTTTATTTTTTCATAATTTCAATGCCCTGTTCTTTTGAAAAAGCTTACAGGTTCAGACATGTCAAGAAAACACAATTTTTGATCTTCAAAACTACCCAAATTTAGACACCCCCTTTTCTGTAAAAAGTGGACTGGTCGGACCTGTCGAAAAAATTAATAATTTTGGCCAATTTTATTTTTTCATAATTTTAATGTACTGTTCTTTTGAGAAAGCTTACAGGTTCAGACATGTCAAGAAAACACAATTTTTTGATCTTCAAAACTACCCAAATTTAGACACCCCCTTTTCTGAAAAAGTGGACTGGTCCGGACCTGTCAAAAAAAAAAAATAATTTTGGCCAATTTTATTTTTTTTCATAATTTCAATGCCCTGAACTTTTGAGAAAGCTTACAGGTTCAGACCTGTCAAGAAAACACAATTTTTTGATCTTCAAAACTACCCAAATTTAGACACCCCCTTTTCTGTAAAAGTGGACTGGTCCGGACCTGTCGAAAAAATTAATAATTTTGGCCAATTTTATTTTTCATAATTTTAATGTACTGTTCTTTTGAGAAAGCTTACAGGTTCAGACATGTCAAGAAAACACAATTTTTGATCTTCAAAACTACCCAAATTTAGACACCCCCTTTTTCTGTAAAAAAAGTGGACTGGTCCGGACCTGTCGAAAAAATAATAATTTTGGGCAATTTTATTTTTTCATAATTTTAATGCCGAACTTTTGAAAAAGCTTACAGGTTCAGACATGTCAAGAAAACACAATTTTTGATCTTCAAACTACCCAAATTTAGACACCCCTTTTCTGTAAAAGTGGACTGGTCGGACCTGTCAAAAAAAAATTAAATTTTGGCCAATTTTATTTTTTTCATAATTTTAATGTACTGTTCTTTTGAGAAAGCTTACAGGTTCAGACATGTCAAGAAAACACAATTTTTGATCTTCAAAACTACCCAAATTTAGACACCCCTTTTTTGAAAAAGTGGACTGGTCCGGACCTGTCAAAAAAAAAAATAATTTTGGGCCAATTTTATTTTTTCATAATTTTAATGCCCTGTTCTTTTCAGAAAGCTTACAGGTTCAGACATGTCAAGAAAACACTATATTTTGATCTTCAAAACCACCAAAATTTAGACACCCCCTTTTCTGTAAAAGTGAACTGGTCCGGACATGTCGAAAAAATTAAATTTTGGCCAATTTTATTTTTTCATACTTTTAATGTACTGTTCTTTTGAGAAAGCTTACAGGTTCAGACATGTCAAGAAAACACAATTTTTGATCTTCAAAACTACCCAAATTTAGACACCCCCTTTTCTGAAAAAAAGTGGACTGGTCTGGACCTGTCGAAAAAAATTATAATTTTGGGCCATTTCATTTTTTCATAATTTCAATGCCCAGAACTTTTGAGAAAGCTTACAGGTTCAGACCTGTCAAGAAAACACAATTTTTTGATCTTCAGAACTACCAAAATTTAGACACCCCCCCCTTTTTGAAAAAGTGGACTGGTCCGGACCTGTCAAAAAATAATAATTTTTGGCCAATTTTATTTTTTTCATAATTTTAATGTACTGTTCTTTTTGAGAAAGCTTACAGGTTCAGACATGTCAAGAAAACACAATTTTTGATCTTCAAAACTACCCAAATTTAGACACCCCTTTTCTGTAAAAAGTGGACTGGTCCGGACCTGTCGAAAAAATAAAATTTTGGCCAATTTTTTTTTTTCATAATTTTAATGTACTGTTCTTTTGAGAAAGCTTACAGGTTCAGACATGTCAAGAAAACACAATTTTTGATCTTCAAAACTACCCAAATTTAGACACCCCCTTTTCTGTAAAAAAGTGGACTGGTCCGGACCTGTCGAAAAAATTATATTTTGGGCCAATTTTATTTTTTCATAATTTTAATGCCCGAACTTTTGAGAAAAAAGCTTACAGGTTCAGACATGTCAAGAAAACACAATTTTTGATCTTCAAAACTACCCAAATTTAGACACCCCCTTTTCTGTAAAAGGACTGGTCGGGACCTGTCGAAAAAATTAAATTTTGGCCAATTTTATTTTTTTCATAATTTTAATGTACTGTTCTTTTCAGAAAAGCTTACAGGTTCAGACATGTCAAGAAAACACAATTTTTGATCTTCAAAACTACCCAAATTTAGAAACCCCCTTTTTCTGTAAAAGTGGACTGGTCCGGACCTGTCGAAAAAATTATAATTTTGGCCAATTTTATTTTTTCATAATTTCAATGCCTGAACTTTTGAAAAAGCTTACAGGTTCAGACATGTCAAGAAAACAATTTTTTGATCTTCAAAACTACCCAAATTTAGACACCCCTTTTTCTGTAAAAGTGGACTGGTCCGGACCTGTCGAAAAAAATTAAATTTTGGCCAATTTTATTTTTTCATAATTTAATGTACTGTTCTTTTGAGAAAGCTTACAGGTTCAGACATGTCAAGAAAACACAATTTTTTGATCTTCAAAAACTACCAAAATTTAGACACCCCCCCTTTTTTGTAAAAGTGGACTGGTCCGGACCTGTCAAAAAAAAAAAATAATTTTGGCCAATTTTATTTTTTCATAATTTTAATGCCCTGTTCTTTTGAAAAAGCTTACAGGTTCAGACATGTCAAGAAAACACAATTTTTTGATCTTCAAAACTACCCAAATTTAGACACCCCCTTTTCTGAAAAAGTGGACTGGTCCGGACCTGTCGAAAAAAAATAATTTTGGCCAATTTTATTTTTTTTCATAATTTTAATGTACTGTTCTTTTGAGAAAGCTTACAGGTTCAGACATGTCAAGAAAACACAATTTTTGATCTTCAAAACTACCCAAATTTAGACACCCCCTTTTGTGTAAAAGTGGACTGGTCCGGACCTGTCGAAAAAATAATAATTTTTGGCCAATTTTATTTTTTTCATAATTTCAATGCCCTGTTCTTTTTGAAAAAGCTTACAGGTTCAGACATGTCAAGAAAACACAATTTTTTGATCTTCAAAACTACCCAAATTTAGACACCCCCTTTTCTGTAAAAAAGTGGACTGGTCCGGACCTGTCGAAAAAAATAAATTTTGGCCAATTTTTTTTTTTCATAATTTTAATGTACTGTTCTTTTGAGAAAGCTTACAGGTTCAGACATGTCAAGAAAACACAATTTTTTGATCTTCAAAACTACCAAAATTTAGACACCCCCTTTTTTGAAAAAGTGGACTGGTCCGGACCTGTCAAAAAAAAATAATAATTTTTGGCCAATTTTATTTTTTCATAATTTTATGCCTGTTCTTTTGAGAAAAGCTTACAGGTTCAGACATGTCAAGAAAACACAATTTTTTGATCTTCAAAACTACCCAAATTTAGACACCCCCCTTTTCTGTAAAAAAAGTGGACTGGTCCGGACCTGTCGAAAAAATTAAATTTTGGCCAATTTTATTTTTTTCATAATTTTAATGTACTGTTCTTTTGAAAAAGCTTACAGGTTCAGACATGTCAAGAAAACACAATTTTTTGATCTTCAAAACTACCAAAATTTAGACACCCCCTTTTCTGAAAAAAGTGGACTGGTCCGGACCTGTCGAAAAAAAATAATAATTTGGGCCAATTTTATTTTTTCATAATTTCAATGCCCTGAACTTTTGAAAAAGCTTACAGGTTCAGACCTGTCAAGAAAACACAATTTTTTGATCTTCAAAACTACCCAAATTTAGACACCCCCTTTTCTGAAAAAAAGTGGACTGGTCCGACCTGTCAAAAAAAATTAAATTTTGGCCAATTTTATTTTTTCATAATTTTAATGTACTGTTCTTTTGAGAAAGCTTACAGGTTCAGACATGTCAAGAAAACACAATTTTTTGATCTTCAAAACTACCCAAATTTAGACACCCCTTTTCTGTAAAAAAAAGTGGACTGGTCCGGACCTGTCGAAAAAAAAAATTTTGGCCAATTTTATTTTTTCATAATTTTAATGTACTGTTCTTTTGAGAAAGCTTACAGGTTCAGACATGTCAAGAAAACACAATTTTTGATCTTCAAAACTACCCAAATTTAGACACCCCTTTTCTGTAAAAGTGGACTGGTCCGGACCTGTCAAAAAAATTAATAATTTTGGCCAATTTATTTTTTTCATAATTTTAATGCCTGTTCTTTTGAAAAAAAGCTTACAGGTTCAGACATGTCAAGAAAACACAATTTTTTGATCTTCAAAACTACCCAAATTTAGACACCCCCTTTTCTGTAAAAGTGGACTGGTCCGGACCTGTCGAAAAAATTAATTTTGGCCAATTTTATTTTTTCATAATTTTAATGTACTGTTCTTTTGAGAAAGCTTACAGGTTCAGACATGTCAAGAAAACACAATTTTTTGATCTTCAAAACTACCCAAATTTAGACACCCCCTTTTCTGTAAAAGTGGACTGGTCCGGACCTGTCGAAAAAAAAATAAATTTTGGCCAATTTTATTTTTTTTCATAATTTTAATGCCTGTTCTTTTGAGAAAGCTTACAGGTTCAGACATGTCAAGAAAACACAATTTTTTGATCTTCAAAACTACCAAAATTTAGACACCCCCTTTTCTGTAAAAGTGGACTGGTCCGGACCTGTCGAAAAAAAATAAAATTTTGGCCAATTTTTTTTTTTTCATAATTTTAATGTACTGTTCTTTTGAGAAAGCTTACAGGTTCAGACATGTCAAGAAAACACAATTTTTTGATCTTCAAAACTACCCAAATTTAGACACCCCCTTTTCTGTAAAAAAAGTGGACTGGTCCGGACCTGTCAAAAAAAATTATATTTTGGCCAATTTTATTTTTTTTCATAATTTTAATGCCCTGTTCTTTTGAAAAAAGCTTACAGGTTCAGACATGTCAAGAAAACACAATTTTTTGATCTTCAAAACTACCCAAATTTAGACACCCCTTTTTCTGTAAAAAGTGGACTGGTCCGGACCTGTCGAAAAAAAAAAATTTTGGCCAATTTTATTTTTTTTTCATAATTTTAATGTACTGTTCTTTTGAGAAAAGCTTACAGGTTCAGACATGTCAAGAAAACACAATTTTTTGATCTTCAAACTACCCAAATTTAGACACCCCCTTTTCTGTAAAAGTGGACTGGTCGGACCTGTCAAAAAAAAAAATAATTTTGGCCAATTTTATTTTTTCATAATTTTAATGCCCTGTTCTTTTGAAAAAGCTTACAGGTTCAGACATGTCAAGAAAACACAATTTTTTGATCTTCAAAACTACCCAAATTTAGACACCCCCTTTTCTGTAAAAGTGGACTGGTCCGGACCTGTCGAAAAAAAATTAATTTTGGCCAATTTTATTTTTTTCATAATTTTAATGTACTGTTCTTTTGAGAAAGCTTACAGGTTCAGACATGTCAAGAAAACACAATTTTTGATCTTCAAAACTACCCAAATTTAGACACCCCCTTTTCTGTAAAAGTGGACTGGTCCGGACCTGTCGAAAAAAATAAATTTTGGCCAATTTTATTTTTTTTCATAATTTTAATGTACTGTTCTTTTGAGAAAGCTTACAGGTTCAGACATGTCAAGAAAACACAATTTTTTGATCTTCAAAACTACCAAAATTTAGACACCCCCTTTTCTGTAAAAAAAGTGGACTGGTCCGGACCTGTCAAAAAAAATAATAATTTTGGCCAATTTTATTTTTTCATAATTTTAATGCCCTGTTTTTGAAAAAAGCTTACAGGTTCAGACATGTCAAGAAAACACAATTTTTTGATCTTCAAAACTACCCAAATTTAGACACCCCCTTTTCTGAAAAAGTGGACTGGTCCGACCTGTCAAAAAAATAATAATTTTGGGCCAATTTTATTTTTTCATAATTTTAATGCCCTGAACTTTTGAAAAAGCTTACAGGTTCAGACATGTCAAGAAAACACAATTTTTTGATCTTCAAAACTACCCAAATTTAGACACCCCCCCTTTCTGTAAAAGTGGACTGGTCCGGACCTGTCGAAAAAAAATTATAATTTTGGGCAATTTTATTTTTCATACTTTTTTTGATAATTTTAATGAACTGTTCTTTGAGAAAGCTTACAGGTTCAGACATGTCAAGAAAACACAATTTTTTGATCTTCAAAACTACCCAAATTTAGAACCCCCCTTTTGAAAAAGTGGACTGGTCCGGACCTGTCGAAAAAATAATAATTTTGGCCAATTTTATTTTTTCATAATTTTAATGTACTGTTCTTTTGAGAAAGCTTACAGGTTCAGACATGTCAAGAAAACACAATTTTTTGATCTTCAAAACTACCCAAATTTAGACACCCCCTTTTCTGTAAAAAGTGGACTGGTCCGGACCTGTCAAAAAAATAAAATTTTGGCCAATTTATTTTTTTCATAATTTTAATGTACTGTTCTTTTGAGAAAAAAGCTTACAGGTTCAGACATGTCAAGAAAACACAATTTTTTGATCTTCAAACTACCAAACTTTAGAACCCCTTTTCTTAAAAGTGGACTGGTCTGACCTGTCGAAAAAAATTAAAACATTTTTTTTAATTTTCCGGAACTTTCAAAATTCAAAATTTTGGACAGGCTTTTATTTTTTCAAAACACTAATTTTTGTAAAAGTGGACCCCCTTTTCAATAAAATAGTGGACTTTTTCAGAAAAATTACATTTTGGTTCAAAAAAAACAACAAATTCAGAGAGCTAGGAAAAAGCTTACAGGTTTGTCAAGAAAACACAATTTTTGATCTTCAAAACTACCCAAATTTAAACACCCCCTTTTCTGTAAAAGTGGACTGGTCCGGACCTGTCGAAAAAAATAAATTTTGGCCAATTTTATTTTTTCATAATTTTAATGTACTGTTCTTTGAGAAAAAGCTTACAGGTTCAGACATGTCAAGAAAACACAATTTTTTGATCTTCAAAACTACCCAAATTTAGACACCCCTTTTCTGAAAAAAGTGGACTGGTCCGGACCTGTCAAAAAAATTATAATTTTGGCCAATTTTATTTTTTCATAATTTTAATGTACTGTTCTTTTGAAAAAGCTTACAGGTTCAGACATGTCAAGAAAACACAATTTTTTGATCTTCAAAACTACCAAAATTTAGACACCCCTTTTTTGTAAAAGTGGACTGGTCCGGACCTGTCAAAAAAAATAATAATTTTGGGCCATTTCATTTTTTTCATAATTTTAATTTTTTTGAAAAGCTTACAGGTTCAGACATGTCAAGAAAACACAATTTTTTGATCTTCAAACTTTTAGAAACCCCCCTTTTCTGTAAAAGTGGACTTCCGGACCTGTCAAAAAAAAAAAATTTTTCATAATTTTGAAAACACTTTTTTTTCTTTTGAAAAAAAAAGCTTTTCAGACCTGTCAAGAAAACACAATTTTTTGATCTTCAAAAAAAAATTTAGACACCCCTTTTCTGTGGACTGGTCCGGACCTGTCAAAAAATAATAATTTTGGCCAATTTTATTTTTTCATAATTTTAATGTACTTTTTTGAAAAGCTTACAGGTTCAGACATGTCAAGAAAACACAATTTTTTGATCTTCAGAACTACCCAAATTTAAAACCCCCCTTTTCTGAAAAAAGTGGACTGGTCCGGACCTGTCAAAAAAAAAAATAATTTTTTGGCCAATTTTATTTTTTCATAATTTTAATGCCTGTTCTTTTGAGAAAGCTTACAGGTTCAGACATGTCAAGAAAACACAATTTTTGATCTTCAAACTACCCAAATTTAGACACCCCTTTTCTGTAAAAAGTGGACTGGTCGGACCTGTCGAAAAAATTATAATTTTGGGCCAATTTTTTTTTTCATAATTTTAATGTACTGTTCTTTTGAGAAAGCTTACAGGTTCAGACATGTCAAGAAAACACAATTTTTGATCTTCAAACTACCCAAATTTAGAGACACCCCTTTTCTGAAAAAGTGGACTGGTCCGGACCTGTCGAAAAAAAAATTTTAATAATTTTAATTTTTCTTTTTTCCAAAAAAATTATTTTTATTTTTCAAAAAGCAATGCCCTGAAGTTTAAAGCAGGTTCAGACCTGTCAAGAAAACACAATTTTTTTGATCTTCAGAACTACCAAAATTTAGACACCCCCCTTTTCTGAAAAAAAAAAGTGGACTGGTCCGGACCTGTCAAAAAAATTAAATTTTGGCCAATTTTATTTTTTTTCATAATTTTAATGTACTGTTCTTTTGAAAAAGCTTACAGGTTCAGACATGTCAAGAAAACACAATTTTTTGATCTTCAAAACTACCCAAATTTAGACACCCCTTTTTCTGAAAAAAGTGGACTGGTCCGGACCTGTCAAAAAAATTATAATTTTGGCCAATTTTATTTTTCATAATTTTCAATGCCCTGTTCTTTTGAAAAAGCTTACAGGTTCAGACATGTCAAGAAAACACAATTTTTGATCTTCAAAACTACCAAATTTAACACCCCCCTTTTCAAAAAGTGGACTGGTCCGGACCTGTCAAAAAAAAAATTTTATTTTTCATAATTTTTAATGCCAATTTTGAAAAGTCAACAAATTTTTGATCTTCAAAATTAGAAATTTAGACAAAAAAAAAACAAAAAAAATTTTTTTGATCCAAATTTTTTTTCATGATTTCACTTTACACACTTTTTTGAAAAAGGACAGGTTCAGACCTGTCAAAAAATAATAATTTTGGCTTTTGTTCCTTTTGAGAAAGCTTACAGGTTCAGACATGTCAAGAACAAAACACAATTTTTTTAATCTTCAAAACTACCCAAATTTAACACACCCCCTTTCTGAAAAAGTGGACTGGTCCGGTCCTCAAAAAAAAAAAAATAATTTTGGCCCATTTTTTTTTTTCATAATTTCAATGCCTGTTCTTTTGAGAAAGCTTACAGGTTCAGACATGTCAAGAAAACACAATTTTTTTGATCTTCAAAACTACCCAAATTTAGACCCCCCTTTTCTGAAAAAAAGTGGACTGGTCCGGACCTGTCAAAAAAAAAAACCTTTTGGCCAATTTATTTTTCATAATTTTAATGCCCGAAATTTTGGAAAATTTTACAGGTTCAGACATGTCAAGAAAACACAATTTTTTGATCTTCAAAACTACCCAAATTTAGACAAATTTTGAAAAAAGTGGACAGGTCATGTCAAGAAAACAAAAAAATTTTTGATTTTATTTTTCAAATTTTTAATGCTAATTTAGAAAACCCCTTTTCTGAAAAGTGAAAAGGTTATTTTCAACCTGTCAAAAAACACAATTTTTTGATCTTCAAAACTACCAAAATTTAGACACCCCCTTTTCTGTAAAGTGGACTGGTCCGGACCTGTCAAAAAAATTAAATTTTGGCCAATTTTATTTTTTTCATAATTTTAATGCCCGTTCTTTTGATTTTCAAGAAAACACAATTTTTTGATCTTCAAAACTACCCAAATTTAGACACCCCCTTTTCTGTGAAAAGTGGACTGGTCCGGTCCTGTCAAAAAAATCATAATTTTGTCCAATTTTATTTTTTCATAATTTTAATGCCTGAATTTTTGAAAAGATTACAGGTTCAGACATGTCAAGAAAACACAATTTTTGATCTTCAAAACTACCCAAATTTAGAAACCCCCCTTTTGTAAAAAGTGGACTGGTCCGGACCTGTCGAAAAAAAATAATAATTTTGGCCATTTTTATTTTTTCATAATTTTAATGCCTGTTCTTTTGAAAAAGCTTACAGGTTCAGACATGTCAAGAAAACACAATTTTTTGAAAACTACCCAAATTTAATACCCCCTTTTCTGAAAAAAGTGGACTGGTCAAACTGTCCAAAAAATAAAATTTTGGGCCATTTTTTTTTCAAAATTTTATGCCCCACTGGTCCTGTCAAAAAAACAATTAATTTTTTGATCTTCAAAACTACCCAAATTTAGGAAAAAGTGGACTTTCGGACCTGTCATGTTTTCATTTTTATTTTCTTTTTGACAATGTTCTTTTTCATAATAATCTTCAAAACTACCAAAATTTTGGACATATTTTCTGTTCAGTGGACTGGTCCGGACCTGTCAAAAAACACAATTTTGATCTTCAAACTTTTACAATGCTGTTCTTTTGAGAAAGCTTACCTTTTTTGAAAAAGAAAACACTGGTTCAGACCTGTCAAAAAAAAAAAAATTTTTTTGATTTACTTTTTCATAATTTTAATTTTGGCCAATTTTATTTTCTTTTGAATGCCCTGAGCTTTTGACAGGTTTCAGACCTGTCAAGAAAACACAATTTTTTGATCTTCAAAACTACCCAAATTTAGACACCCCCTTTTTGTAAAAAAGTGGACTGGTCCGGACCTGTCAAAAAAAATAATAATTTTTGGCCAATTTATTTTTTTCATAATTTCAATGCCCCGAACTTTTTTGAAAAAAAAAACAGGTTCAGACATGTCAAGAAAACACAATTTTTGATCTTCAGAACTACCCAAATTTAGACACCCCTTTTCTGTAAAAGTGGACTGGTCCGGACCTGTAAAAACTCCCCTGTAATTTTATAATTTTTTCAATTTTTTTTTTCATAATTTTAATGTACTGAACTTTTGAGAAAAGCTTACAGGTTCAGACATGTCAAGAAAACACAATTTTTTGATCTTCAAACTACCCAAATTTAGACACCCCCTTTTCTGTAAAAAAGTGGACTGGTCCGACCTGTCTGTCAAAAAAAAATAAATTTTGGCCAATTTTATTTTTTCATAATTTTAATGTACTGTTCTTTTGAGAAAGCTTACAGGTTCAGACATGTCAAGAAAACACAATTTTTTGATCTTCAAAACTACCCAAATTTAGACACCCCTTTTCTGAAAAAAGTGGACTGGTCCGGACCTGTCAAAAAAAAATTACAATTTTGGCCAATTTTATTTTTTCATAATTTTAATGTACTGTTCTTTTGAGAAAGCTTACAGGTTCAGACATGTCAAGAAAACACAATTTTTTGATCTTCAAAACTACCCAAATTTAGACACCCCCTTTTCTGAAAAAAAAGTGGACTGGTCCCTGACCTGTCAAAAAAATAATAATTTTGGGCCATTTCATTTTTTCATAATTTTAATGCCTGTTCTTTTGAAAAAAAACACAGGTTCAGACATGTCAAGAAAACACAATTTTTTGATCTTCAAAACTACCCAAATTTAGACACCCCCTTTTTCTGTAAAAGTGGACTGGTCCGGACCTGTCGAAAAAAAATTAAATTTTGGCCAATTTTATTTTTTCATAATTTTAATGTACTGTTCTTTTGAGAAAGCTTACAGGTTCAGACATGTCAAGAAAACACAATTTTTGATCTTCAAAACTACCCAAATTTAGACCCCCCTTTTTGAAAAAAGTGGACTGGTCCGGACCTGTCGAAAAAATTAATTTTGGCCAATTTTATTTTTTCATAATTTTAATGCCTGAACTTTTGAAAAAAGCTTACAGGTTCAGACATGTCAAGAAAACACAATTTTTTGATCTTCAAAACTACCCAAATTTAGACACCCCCCCTTTTCTGTAAAAGTGGACTGGTCCGGACCTGTCAAAAAAAATTATAATTTTGGCCAATTTTATTTTTCATAATTTTAATGTACTGTTCTTTTGAGAAAGCTTACAGGTTCAGACATGTCAAGAAAACACAATTTTTGATCTTCAAAACTACCCAAATTTAGACACCCCTTTTCTGAAAAAAAGTGGACTGGTCCGGACCTGTCGAAAAAAATAAATTTTGGCCAATTTTATTTTTTCATAATTTTAATGTACTGTTCTTTTGAGAAAGCTTACAGGTTCAGACATGTCAAGAAAACACAATTTTTTGATCTTCAAAACTACCCAAATTTAGACACCCCTTTTTCTGTAAAAGTGGACTGGTCCGGACCTGTCGAAAAAAAATAAATTTTGGCCAATTTTATTTTTTTCATAATTTCAATGTACTGTTCTTTTGAAAAAGCTTACAGGTTCAGACATGTCAAGAAAACACAATTTTTTGATCTTCAAAACTACCCAAATTTAGACACCCCTTTTCTGAAAAAAGTGGACTGGTCCGGACCTGTCGAAAAAAATTAAATTTTGGCCAATTTTATTTTTTCATATAATTTTAATGTACTGTTCTTTTGAAAAGCTTACAGGTTCAGACATGTCAAGAAAACACAATTTTTGATCTTCAAAACTACCCAAATTTAGACACCCCCTTTTCTGTAAAAGTGGACTGGTCCGGACCTGTCGAAAAAAATTAAATTTTGGCCAATTTTATTTTTTTTCATAATTTTAATGTACTGTTCTTTTGAGAAAGCTTACAGGTTCAGACATGTCAAGAAAACACAATTTTTTGATCTTCAAACTACCCAAATTTAGACACCCCCCTTTTCTGAAAAAAGTGGACTGGTCCGGACCTGTCGAAAAAAATAATAATTTTGGCCAATTTTATTTTTTTCATAATTTTAATGTACTGTTCTTTTTGAAAAAAAGCTTACAGGTTCAGACATGTCAAGAAAACACAATTTTTTGATCTTCAAAACTACCCAAATTTAGACACCCCCCCCTTCTGTAAAAAGTGGACTGGTCCGGACCTGTCGAAAAAAAATAAATTTTGGCCAATTTTATTTTTTCATAATTTTAATGTACTGTTCTTTTCAGAAAGCTTACAGGTTCAGACATGTCAAGAAAACACAATTTTTTGATCTTCAAAACTACCCAAATTTAGACACCCCCTTTTCTGAAAAAGTGGACTGGTCCGGACCTGTCAAAAAAAATAATAATTTTGGCCAATTTTATTTTTTCATAATTTCAATGCCCTGTTCTTTTGAAAAAAGCTTACAGGTTCAGACATGTCAAGAAAAAACACAATTTTTTTGATCTTCAAAACTACCAAAATTTAGACACCCCCCTTTTCTGAAAAAAGTGGACTGGTCCGGACCTGTCGAAAAAAAAAAAAAATTTTGGGCCAATTTTATTTTTTCATAATTTTAATGCCTGTTCTTTTGAAAAAGCTTACAGGTTCAGACATGTCAAGAAAACACAATTTTTTGATCTTCAAAACTACCCAAATTTAGACACCCCCTTTTTTGAAAAAAAAAGTGGACTGGTCCGGACCTGTCAAAAAAAAAATAAATTTTTGGCCAATTTTATTTTTTTTCATAATTTTAATGTACTGTTCTTTTGAGAAAGCTTACAGGTTCAGACATGTCAAGAAAACACAATTTTTTGATCTTCAAAACTACCCAAATTTAGAAACCCCTTTTTCTGAAAAAAGTGGACTGGTCGGACCTGTCGAAAAAATTAAATTTTGGCCAATTTTATTTTTTTCATAATTTTAATGTACTGTTCTTTTGAGAAAGCTTACAGGTTCAGACATGTCAAGAAAACACAATTTTTGATCTTCAAAACTACCCAAATTTAGACACCCCCCTTTTCTGTAAAAGTGGACTGGTCCGGACCTGTCGAAAAAAAATAATAATTTTGGCCAATTTTATTTTTTCATAATTTTAATGCCCTGTTCTTTTGAAAAAGCTTACAGGTTCAGACATGTCAAGAAAACACAATTTTTTTGATCTTCAAAACTACCCAAATTTAGACACCCCTTTTTTCTGTAAAAGTGGACTGGTCCGGACCTGTCGAAAAAAATTAAATTTTGGCCAATTTTATTTTTCATAATTTTAATGTACTGTTCTTTTGAGAAAGCTTACAGGTTCAGACCTGTCAAGAAAACACAATTTTTTGATCTTCAAAACTACCCAAATTTAGACACCCCCCTTTTTTGTAAAAGTGGACTGGTCCGGACCTGTCAAAAAAAATAATTTTTGGCCAATTTTATTTTTTCATAATTTTAATGCCCTGAGCTTTTGAAAAAAAGCTTACAGGTTCAGACATGTCAAGAAAACACAATTTTTGATCTTCAAAACTACCCAAATTTAGACACCCCTTTTCTGTAAAAGTGGACTGGTCCGGACCTGTCGAAAAAAAATAATAATTTTGGCCATTTTTATTTTTTCATAATTTCAATGCCCTGTTCTTTTGAAAAAAAGCTTACAGGTTCAGACATGTCAAGAAAACACAATTTTTTGATCTTCAAACTACCAAAATTTAGACACCCCCTTTTTTCTGAAAAAGTGGACTGGTCCGGACCTGTCAAAAAAAATTATAATTTTGGCCAATTTTATTTTTCATAATTTTAATGTACTGTTCTTTTGAGAAAGCTTACAGGTTCAGACATGTCAAGAAAACACAATTTTTTGATCTTCAAAACTACCCAAATTTAGACACCCCTTTTTCTGTAAAAAAAGTGGACTGGTCCGGACCTGTCAAAAAAATTATTTTTGGCCAATTTTATTTTTCATAATTTTAATGTACTGTTCTTTTGAGAAAGCTTACAGGTTCAGACATGTCAAGAAAACACAATTTTTTGATCTTCAAAACTACCCAAATTTAGACACCCCTTTTCTGTAAAAAGTGGACTGGTCCGGACCTGTCAAAAAAAAAAAAATTTTGGCCAATTTTATTTTTTCATAATTTCAATGCCTGAGCTTTTGAAAAAGCTTACAGGTTCAGACATGTCAAGAAAACACAATTTTTTGATCTTCAAAACTACCCAAATTTAGACACCCCCTTTTCTGTAAAAGTGGACTGGTCCGGACCTGTCGAAAAAATAAAATTTTGGCCAATTTTATTTTTTCATAATTTTAATGTACTGTTCTTTTGAGAAAGCTTACAGGTTCAGACATGTCAAGAAAACACAATTTTTTGATCTTCAAAACTACCCAAATTTAGACACCCCATTTTCTGAAAAAGTGGACTGGTCCGGACCTGTCGAAAAAATTATAATTTTGGCCAATTTTATTTTTCATAATTTCAATGCCCTGAACTTTTGAAAAAGCTTACAGGTTCAGACATGTCAAGAAAACACAATTTTTTGATCTTCAAAACTACCCAAATTTAGACACCCCCTTTTCTGTAAAAGTGGACTGGTCCGGACCTGTCGAAAAAATTAAATTTTGGCCAATTTTATTTTTTTCATAATTTTAATGTACTGTTCTTTTGAGAAAGCTTACAGGTTCAGACATGTCAAGAAAACACAATTTTTGATCTTCAAAACTACCCAAATTTAGAACCCCCCTTTTCTGTAAAAGTGGACTGGTCCGGACCTGTCGAAAAAAATTATAATTTTGGCCAATTTTATTTTTTTCATAATTTTAATGTACTGTTCTTTTGAAAAGCTTACAGGTTCAGACATGTCAAGAAAACACAATTTTTTGATCTTCAAAACTACCCAAATTTAGACACCCCCTTTTTTGAAAAAGTGGACTGGTCCGGACCTGTCAAAAAAATAATTTTGGCCAATTTTATTTTTCATAATTTTAATGCCCTGTTCTTTTGAAAAAGCTTACAGGTTCAGACATGTCAAGAAAACACAATTTTTGATCTTCAAAACTACCCAAATTTAGACACCCCCCCTTTTCTGAAAAAAGTGGACTGGTCCGGACCTGTCGAAAAAAATAATAATTTTGGGCCATTTTTTTTTTTCATAATTTCAATGCCCCGAACTTTTGAAAAAAGCTTACAGGTTCAGACCTGTCAAGAAAACACAATTTTTTGATCTTCAGAACTACCAAAATTTAGACACCCCCCTTTCTGAAAAAAAGTGGACTGGTCCGGACCTGTCAAAAAAAATTATAATTTTGGCCAATTTTATTTTTTCATAATTTTAATGTACTGTTCTTTTGAAAAAAGCTTACAGGTTCAGACATGTCAAGAAAACACAATTTTTGATCTTCAAAACTACCCAAATTTAGACACCCCCTTTTTGAAAAAGTGGACTGGTCCGGACCTGTCAAAAAAAATAATAATTTTGGCCAATTTTATTTTTTTCATAATTTCAATGCCCCGACTTTTGAGAAAAGCTTACAGGTTCAGACCTGTCAAGAAAACACAATTTTTTCATCTTCAGAACTACCCAAATTTAGACACCCCCTTTTCTGTAAAAGTGGACTGGTCCGGACCTGTCGAAAAAAAATAATTTTTGGCCAATTTTATTTTTCATAATTTTAATGTACTGTTCTTTTGAAAAAGCTTACAGGTTCAGACATGTCAAGAAAACACAATTTTTTGATCTTCAAAACTACCCAAATTTAGACACCCCTTTTCTGAAAAAGTGGACTGGTCCGGACCTGTCAAAAAAATAATAATTTTGGCCAATTTTATTTTTTCATAATTTTAATGTACTGTTCTTTTGAAAAAAGCTTACAGGTTCAGACCTGTCAAGAAAACACAATTTTTTGATCTTCAAAACTACCCAAATTTAGACACCCCTTTTCTGTAAAAAGTGGACTGGTCCGGACCTGTCGAAAAAAATTAAATTTTGGCCAATTTTATTTTTTCATAATTTTAATGTACTGTTCTTTTGAGAAAGCTTACAGGTTCAGACATGTCAAGAAAACACAATTTTTGATCTTCAAAACTACCCAAATTTAGACACCCCCTTTTTTGAAAAAAGTGGACTGGTCCGGACCTGTCAAAAAAAATTAATTTTGGCCAATTTTATTTTTTCATAATTTTAATGTACTGTTCTTTTGAGAAAAGCTTACAGGTTCAGACATGTCAAGAAAACACAATTTTTTGATCTTCAAAACTACCCAAATTTAGACACCCCCCCTTTTTTAAAAAAAGTGGACTGGTCCGGACCTGTCAAAAAAATAATAATTTTTGGCCAATTTTATTTTTCATAATTTTAATGTACTGTTCTTTTGAAAAAGCTTACAGGTTCAGACATGTCAAGAAAACACAATTTTTTGATCTTCAAAACTACCAAAATTTAGACACCCCCTTTTCTGAAAAAGTGGACTGGTCCGGACCTGTCGAAAAAATAAAATTTTGGCCAATTTTATTTTTTCATAATTTTAATGTACTGTTCTTTTGAGAAAGCTTACAGGTTCAGACATGTCAAGAAAACACAATTTTTTTGATCTTCAAAACTACCCAAATTTAGACACCCCCTTTTCTGTAAAAAAGTGGACTGGTCCGGACCTGTCAAAAAAAATTAATTTTGGCCAATTTTATTTTTTCATAATTTTAATGTACTGTTCTTTTGAGAAAAAGCTTACAGGTTCAGACATGTCAAGAAAACACAATTTTTTGATCTTCAAAACTACCCAAATTTAGACACCCCTTTTTTGAAAAAGTGGACTGGTCCGGACCTGTCAAAAAAATAATAATTTTGGCCAATTTTATTTTTTTCATAATTTCAATGCCCTGTTCTTTTGAAAAAGCTTACAGGTTCAGACATGTCAAGAAAACACAATTTTTTGATCTTCAAACTACCCAAATTTAGACACCCCCTTTTCTGTAAAAGTGGACTGGTCCGGACCTGTCAAAAAAAAAATAATTTTGGGCCAATTTTATTTTTTCATAATTTCAATGCCTGTTCTTTTGAGAAAGCTTACAGGTTCAGACATGTCAAGAAAACACATTTTTTTGATCTTCAAAACTACCAAAATTTAGACACCCCTTTTTCTGTAAAAAAGTGGACTGGTCCGGACCTGTCGAAAAAAAATAAAATTTTGGCCAATTTTATTTTTTTCATAATTTTAATGTACTGTTCTTTTGAGAAAGCTTACAGGTTCAGACATGTCAAGAAAACACAATTTTTGATCTTCAAAACTACCCAAATTTAGACACCCCTTTTTCTGTAAAAGTGGACTGGTCCGGACCTGTCGAAAAAAATAATAATTTTGGGCCAATTTTATTTTTTCATAATTTTAATGTACTGTTCTTTTGAGAAAGCTTACAGGTTCAGACATGTCAAGAAAACACAATTTTTGATCTTCAAAACTACCCAAATTTAGACACCCCCTTTTCTGTAAAAAGTGGACTGGTCCGGACCTGTCAAAAAATTAAATTTTGGCCAATTTTTTTTTTCATAATTTTAATGTACTGTTCTTTTGAGAAAAAGCTTACAGGTTCAGACATGTCAAGAAAACACAATTTTTTGATCTTCAAAACTACCCAAATTTAGACACCCCCTTTTCTGAAAAAGTGGACTGGTCCGGACCTGTCAAAAAAATTATAATTTTGGCCAATTTTATTTTTTCATAATTTCAATGCCCCGAACTTTTGAAAAAGCTTACAGGTTCAGACCTGTCAAGAAAACACAATTTTTTGATCTTCAGAACTACCAAAATTTAGACATCCCCTTTTCTGTAAAAGTGGACTGGTCCGGACCTGTCAAAAAAAAATAATAATTTTGGCCAATTTTATTTTTCATAATTTTAATGCCCCGAACTTTTTGAAAAAAAGCTTACAGGTTCAGACATCAAGAAAACACAATTTTTTGATCTTCAAAACTACCCAAATTTAGACACCCCCTTTTCTGTAAAAAAAATGGACTGGTCCGGACCTGTCGAAAAAAATAAAATTTTGGCCAATTTTATTTTTCATAATTTTAATGTACTGTTCTTTTTGAGAAAGCTTACAGGTTCAGACATGTCAAGAAAACACAATTTTTTGATCTTCAAAACTACCCAAATTTAGAAACCCCCTTTTCTGTAAAAGTGGACTGGTCCGGACCTGTCGAAAAAATTACATTTTGGCCAATTTTATTTTTTCATAATTTTAATGTACTGTTCTTTTTGAAAAAAAGCTTACAGGTTCAGACATGTCAAGAAAACACAATTTTTTGATCTTCAAAACTACCCAAATTTAGAAACCCCCCTTTTCTGAAAAAGTGGACTGGTCCGGACCTGTCGAAAAAATTAAATTTTGGCCAATTTTATTTTTTCATAATTTTAATGTGCCTGTTCTTTTGAGAAAAACTTACAGGTTCAGACATGTCAAGAAAACACAATTTTTTGATCTTCAAAACTACCCAAATTTAGACACCCCTTTTCTGTAAAAGTGGACTGGTCCGGACCTGTCGAAAAAATAATAATTTTGGCCAATTTTATTTTTTCATAATTTTAATGCCCTGTTCTTTTGAGAAAAAAGCACAGGTTCAGACCTGTCAAGAAAACACAATTTTTTGATCTTCAAAACTACCAAAATTTAGACACCCCCTTTTCTGAAAAAGTGGACTGGTCCGGACCTGTCAAAAAAAAAATTAAATTTTGGCCAATTTTATTTTTTTCATAATTTTAATGTACTGTTCTTTTGAAAAAAGCTTACAGGTTCAGACATGTCAAGAAAACACAATTTTTGATCTTCAAAACTACCCAAATTTAGACACCCCCTTTTCTGTAAAAAAGTGGACTGGTCCGGACCTGTCGAAAAAAAATAATTTTGGCCAATTTTATTTTTTCATAATTTTAATGTACTGTTCTTTTGAGAAAGCTTACAGGTTCAGACATGTCAAGAAAACACAATTTTTGATCTTCAAAACTACCCAAATTTAGACACCCCTTTTTTGTAAAAGTGGACTGGTCCGGACCTGTCAAAAAAAAATAATAATTTTGGCCAATTTTATTTTTTCATAATTTTAATGCCCGAACTTTTTTGAAAAAAGCTTACAGGTTCAGACATGTCAAGAAAACACAATTTTTTGATCTTCAAAACTACCCAAATTTAGACACCCCCTTTTCTGTAAAAAAATGGACTGGTCCGGACCTGTCGAAAAAAATAATAATTTTGGGCAATTTTATTTTTCATAATTTTAATGCCCTGTTCTTTTGAGAAAGCTTACAGGTTCAGACCTGTCAAGAAAACACAATTTTTTGATCTTCAAAACTACCCAAATTTAGACACCCCCTTTTCTGTAAAAGTGGACTGGTCCGGACCTGTCGAAAAAAATTAAATTTTGGCCAATTTTATTTTTTCATACTTTTAATGTACTGTTCTTTTGAGAAAGCTTACAGGTTCAGACATGTCAAGAAAACACAATTTTTTGATCTTCAAAACTACCCAAATTTAGAAACCCCCCCTTTCTGTAAAAAAGTGGACTGGTCCGGACCTGTCGAAAAAAATTAATTTTTTTGGGCCATTTTATTTTTTCATAATTTTAATGCCCTGTTCTTTTGAGAAAGCTTACAGGTTCAGACATGTCAAGAAAACACAATTTTTTGATCTTCAAAACTACCCAAATTTAGACACCCCCTTTTCTGAAAAAGTGGACTGGTCCGACCTGTCGAAAAAAAATAATAATTTTGGGCCATTTTATTTTTTTCATAATTTCAATGCCCTGTTCTTTTGAAAAAAGCTTACAGGTTCAGACATGTCAAGAAAACACAATTTTTGATCTTCAAAACTACCAAAATTTAGACACCCCTTTTTTTGTAAAAGTGGACTGGTCCGGACCTGTCAAAAAAAAATTATAATTTTGGCCAATTTTCATTTTTTCATAATTTTAATGTACTGTTCTTTTGAGAAAGCTTACAGGTTCAGACATGTCAAGAAAACACAATTTTTTGATCTTCAAAACTACCCAAATTTAGACACCCCCTTTTCTGTAAAAGTGGACTGGTCCGGACCTGTCGAAAAAAATTAAATTTTGGCCAATTTTATTTTTTCATAATTTTAATGTACTGTTCTTTTGAGAAAGCTTACAGGTTCAGACATGTCAAGAAAACACAATTTTTTGATCTTCAAAACTACCCAAATTTAGACACCCCCTTTTTTGAAAAAGTGGACTGGTCCGGTCCTGTCAAAAAAAATAATAATTTTGGCCAATTTTATTTTTCATAATTTTAATGCCTGTTCTTTTGAAAAAGCTTACAGGTTCAGACATGTCAAGAAAACACAATTTTTGATCTTCAAAACTACCCAAATTTAGACACCCCCTTTTCTGTAAAAGTGGACTGGTCCGGACCTGTCGAAAAAAAATAATAATTTTGGGCCATTTCATTTTTTCATAATTTCAATGCCCTGAACTTTTGAGAAAGCTTACAGGTTCAGACATGTCAAGAAAACACAATTTTTTGATCTTCAAAACTACCCAAATTTAGACACCCCCCCCTTCTGTAAAAGTGGACTGGTCCGGACCTGTCGAAAAAAAATTAAATTTTGGCCAATTTTATTTTTTTTCATAATTTTAATGTACTGTTCTTTTCAGAAAAGCTTACAGGTTCAGACATGTCAAGAAAACACAATTTTTGATCTTCAAAACTACCCAAATTTAGACACCCCCTTTTCTGAAAAAGTGGACTGGTCCGGACCTGTCAAAAAAAATAATTTTTGGCCAATTTTATTTTTTTTTCAATTTTAATGTACTGTTCTTTTGAGAAAGCTTACAGGTTCAGACCTGTCAAGAAAACACAATTTTTTGATCTTCAAAACTACCAAAATTTAGACACCCCCTTTTTTGAAAAAAAGTGGACTGGTCCGGACCTGTCAAAAAAAAAAAAATAATTTTGGCCAATTTTATTTTTTTCATAATTTTAATGCCTGAACTTTTGAAAAAAAGCTTACAGGTTCAGACATGTCAAGAAAACACAATTTTTTGATCTTCAAAACTACCCAAATTTAGAAACCCCCTTTTCTGTAAAAAGTGGACTGGTCCGGACCTGTCGAAAAAAAATTATATTTTGGCCAATTTTATTTTTTTTCATAATTTTAATGCCCTGTTCTTTTGAAAAAGCTTACAGGTTCAGACATGTCAAGAAAACACAATTTTTTGATCTTCAAAACTACCAAAATTTAGACACCCCTTTTCTGTAAAAGTGGACTGGTCCGGACCTGTCGAAAAATAATAATTTTGGGCCATTTTTTTTTTTCATAATTTTAATGCCCTGTTCTTTTGAGAAAAGCTTACAGGTTCAGACCTGTCAAGAAAACACAATTTTTTTGATCTTCAGAACTACCAAAATTTAAACACCCCCCTTTTTTGAAAAAGTGGACTGGTCCGGTCCTGTCAAAAAAAATAAATTTTGGCCAATTTTATTTTTTCATAATTTTAATGTACTGTTCTTTTGAGAAAGCTTACAGGTTCAGACATGTCAAGAAAACACAATTTTTGATCTTCAAAACTACCCAAATTTAGACACCCCCTTTTCTGTAAAAGTGGACTGGTCCGGACCTGTCGAAAAAATTATATTTTGGCCAATTTTATTTTTTCATAATTTTAATGTACTGTTCTTTTGAGAAAGCTTACAGGTTCAGACATGTCAAGAAAACACAATTTTTGATCTTCAAAACTACCCAAATTTAGAAACCCCCTTTTCTGTAAAAGTGGACAGGTCCGGACCTGTTGAAAAAAATAATAATTTTGGCCAATTTTATTTTTTTCATAATTTTAATGTACTGTTCTTTTGAGAAAGCTTACAGGTTCAGACATGTCAAGAAAACACAATTTTTGATCTTCAAAACTACCCAAATTTAGACACCCCTTTTCTGAAAAAAGTGGACTGGTCCGGACCTGTCAAAAAAAAATTATAATTTTGGGCCATTTTATTTTTTTCATAATTTCAATGCCCTGAACTTTTGAGAAAGCTTACAGGTTCAGACCTGTCAAGAAAACACAATTTTTTGATCTTCAGAACTACCAAAATTTAAACACCCCCCTTTTTTGAAAAAGTGGACTGGTCCGGACCTGTCAAAAAAAATAATAATTTTGGCCAATTTTATTTTTTCATAATTTTAATGTACTGTTCTTTTGAGAAAGCTTACAGGTTCAGACATGTCAAGAAAACACAATTTTTGATCTTCAAAACTACCCAAATTTAGAAACCCCTTTTTTCTGTAAAAGTGGACTGGTCCGGACCTGTCGAAAAAAATAATAATTTTGGGCCATTTCATTTTTTCATAATTTCAATGCCCCGAACTTTTGAGAAAGCTTACAGGTTCAGACCTGTCAAGAAAACACAATTTTTTGATCTTCAAAACTACCAAAATTTAGACACCCCCTTTTCTGTAAAAGTGGACTGGTCCGGACCTGTCGAAAAAATTACATTTTGGCCAATTTTATTTTTTCATAATTTTAATGTACTGTTCTTTTGAGAAAGCTTACAGGTTCAGACATGTCAAGAAAACACAATTTTTTGATCTTCAAAACTACCCAAATTTAGACAGCCCCTTTTCTGAAAAAGTGGACTGGTCCGGACCTGTCGAAAAAAAATTAATTTTGGCCAATTTTATTTTTTCATAATTTTAATGTACTGTTCTTTTGAAAAAGCTTACAGGTTCAGACATGTCAAGAAAACACAATTTTTGATCTTCAAAACTACCCAAATTTAGACACCCCCCTTTTCTGAAAAAGTGGACTGGTCCGGACCTGTCAAAAAAAATAATAATTTTGGCCAATTTTATTTTTTCATAATTTTAATGCCCTGTTCTTTTGAAAAAGCTTACAGGTTCAGACATGTCAAGAAAACACAATTTTTGATCTTCAAAACTACCCAAATTTAGACACCCCCTTTTTTTTGAAAAAGTGGACTGGTCCGGACCTGTCAAAAAAATAATAATTTTGGCCAATTTTATTTTTTCATAATTTTAATGCCCTGTTCTTTTGAAAAGCTTACAGGTTCAGACATGTCAAGAAAACACAATTTTTGATCTTCAAAACTACCCAAATTTAGACACCCCCTTTTCTGTAAAAGTGGACTGGTCCGGACCTGTCGAAAAAAAATAATATTTTTGGCCAATTTTATTTTTTTCATAATTTTAATGCCTGTTCTTTTGAAAAAAGCTTACAGGTTCAGACATGTCAAGAAAACACAATTTTTTGATCTTCAAAACTACCCAAATTTAGACACCCCCCTTTTTCTGAAAAAAAAGTGGACTGGTCCGGACCTGTCGAAAAAATAATAATTTTGGGCCATTTCATTTTTTCATAATTTTAATGTACTGAACTTTTTTGAGAAAGCTTACAGGTTCAGACCTGTCAAGAAAACACAATTTTTTGATCTTCAAAACTACCCAAATTTAGACACCCCCTTTTTGTAAAAAAGTGGACTGGTCGGGACCTGTCAAAAAAAAAAATAAATTTTGGCCAATTTTATTTTTTCATAATTTTAATGTACTGTTCTTTTGAGAAAGCTTACAGGTTCAGACATGTCAAGAAAACACAATTTTTGATCTTCAAAACTACCCAAATTTAGACACCCCCTTTTCTGTAAAAGTGGACTGGTCCGGACCTGTCGAAAAAAATTATATTTTTGGCCAATTTTATTTTTTCATAATTTTAATGTACTGTTCTTTTGAGAAAAAGCTTACAGGTTCAGACATGTCAAGAAAACACAATTTTTGATCTTCAAAACTACCCAAATTTAGACACCCCCTTTTCTGAAAAAAAAGTGGACTGGTCCGGACCTGTCGAAAAAATTAAATTTTGGCCAATTTTATTTTTTTTCATAATTTTAATGTACTGTTCTTTTGAAAAAGCTTACAGGTTCAGACATGTCAAGAAAACACAATTTTTGATCTTCAAAACTACCCAAATTTAGACACCCCTTTTTCTGAAAAAGTGGACTGGTCCGGACCTGTCGAAAAAAATAATAATTTTGGCCAATTTTATTTTTCATAATTTCAATGCCCTGTTCTTTTGAAAAAGCTTACAGGTTCAGACCTGTCAAGAAAACACAATTTTTTGATCTTCAAAACTACCCAAATTTAGACACCCCCCTTTTCTGTAAAAAGTGGACTGGTCCGGACCTGTCAAAAAAAATTATAATTTTGGCCAATTTTATTTTTTCATAATTTTAATGTACTGTTCTTTTGAAAAAAGCTTACAGGTTCAGACATGTCAAGAAAACACAATTTTTGATCTTCAAAACTACCCAAATTTAGAAACCCCCTTTTCTGTAAAAAGTGGACTGGTCCGGACCTGTCGAAAAAAAATAATAATTTTGGGCCATTTCATTTTTTTTCATAATTTCAATGCCCTGTTCTTTTGAGAAAAGCTTACAGGTTCAGACCTGTCAAGAAAACACAATTTTTTGATCTTCAAAACTACCAAAATTTAGACACCCCCCTTTTCTGAAAAAAGTGGACTGGTCCGGACCTGTCGAAAAAAATAATATTTTGGCCAATTTTATTTTTTCATAATTTTAATGTACTGTTCTTTTGAGAAAGCTTACAGGTTCAGACATGTCAAGAAAACACAATTTTTGATCTTCAAAACTACCCAAATTTAGACACCCCCTTTTTTTTGTAAAAGTGGACTGGTCCGGACCTGTCGAAAAAAAAATAAATTTTGGCCAATTTTATTTTTTCATAATTTTAATGTACTGTTCTTTTGAAAAAGCTTACAGGTTCAGACATGTCAAGAAAACACAATTTTTGATCTTCAAAACTACCCAAATTTAGACACCCCCCTTTTTTGAAAAAGTGGACTGGTCCGGTCCTGTCAAAAAAAAAAAATAATTTTGGCCAATTTTATTTTTTCATAATTTTAATGCCCTGTTCTTTTCAGAAAGCTTACAGGTTCAGACATGTCAAGAAAACACCATTTTTGATCTTCAGAACTAACAAAATTTAGACACCCCCTTTTTTGAAAAAGTGGACTGGTCCGGTCCTGTCAAAAAAATTAAATTTTGGCCAATTTTATTTTTCATAATTTTAATGTACTGTTCTTTTGAAAAAGCTTACAGGTTCAGACATGTCAAGAAAACACAATTTTTTGATCTTCAAAACTACCCAAATTTAGACACCCCCTTTTCTGTAAAAGTGGACTGGTCCGGACCTGTCGAAAAAATTTAATTTTGGCCAATTTTATTTTTTCATAATTTTAATGTACTGTTCTTTTGAAAAAGCTTACAGGTTCAGAGAGGTCAAGAAAACAGAATATTTTGATCTTCAGAACTACCAAAATTTAGACACCCCCCTTTTCTGAAAAAAGTGGACTGGTCCGGACCTGTCGAAAAAAAATAATAATTTTTGGCCATTTTTATTTTTTCATAATTTCAATGCCCTGAACTTTTGAAAAGCTTACAGGTTCAGACCTGTCAAGAAAACACAATTTTTGATCTTCAAAACTACCCAAATTTAGACACCCCTTTTCTGTAAAAAAGTGGACTGGTCCGGACCTGTCAAAAAAATTATAATTTTGGCCAATTTTATTTTTTTTCATAATTTTAATGTACTGTTCTTTTGAGAAAACTTACAGGTTCAGACATGTCAAGAAAACACAATTTTTGATCTTCAAAACTACCCAAATTTAGACACCCCCTTTTCTGTAAAAAGTGGACTGGTCCGGACCTGTCGAAAAAAATTAAATTTTTGGCCAATTTTATTTTTTTCATAATTTTAATGTACTGTTCTTTTGAGAAAGCTTACAGGTTCAGACATGTCAAGAAAACACAATTTTTGATCTTCAAAACTACCCAAATTTAGACACCCCTTTTTCTGTAAAAGTGGACTGGTCCGGACCTGTCGAAAAAAATAATAATTTTGGCCAATTTTATTTTTTAATAATTTTAATGTACTGTTCTTTTTGAGAAAGCTTACAGGTTCAGACATGTCAAGAAAACACAATTTTTTGATCTTCAAAACTACCCAAATTTAGACACCCCCTTTTCTGAAAAAAAAAGGACTGGTCCGGACCTGTCGAAAAAAAATTAAATTTTGGCCAATTTTTTTTTTCATAATTTTAATGTACTGAACTTTTTGAAAAAGCTTACAGGTTCAGACATGTCAAGAAAACACAATTTTTTGATCTTCAAAACTACCCAAATTTAGACACCCCTTTTTCTGAAAAAGTGGACTGGTCCGGACCTGTCAAAAAAAAAAAAAATAATTTTGGCCAATTTTATTTTTCATAATTTTAATGTACTGTTCTTTTGAAAAAGCTTACAGGTTCAGACATGTCAAGAAAACACAATTTTTTGATCTTCAAAACTACCCAAATTTAGACACCCCCTTTTCTGTAAAAAAAGTGGACTGGTCCGGACCTGTCGAAAAAAAATAATAATTTTGGCCAATTTTATTTTTCATAATTTTAATGCCCCTGAACTTTTGAGAAAAGCTTACAGGTTCAGACCTGTCAAGAAAACACAATTTTTGATCTTCAAAACTACCAAAATTTAGACACCCCCTTTTCTGTAAAAAGTGGACTGGTCCGGACCTGTCGAAAAAATTAAATTTTGGCCAATTTTATTTTTCATAATTTTAATGTACTGTTCTTTTGAGAAAGCTTACAGGTTCAGACATGTCAAGAAAACACAATTTTTTGATCTTCAAAACTACCCAAATTTAGACACCCCCTTTTCTGAAAAAGTGGACTGGTCCGGACCTGTCGAAAAAAAATTAAATTTTGGCCAATTTTATTTTTTCATAATTTTAATGTACTGTTCTTTTGAGAAAACTTACAGGTTCAGACATGTCAAGAAAACACAATTTTTGATCTTCAAAACTACCCAAATTTAGACACCCCCTTTTTTGAAAAAAGTGGACTGGTCCGGACCTGTCAAAAAAATAATAATTTTGGCCAATTTTATTTTTCATAATTTTAATGTACTGAACTTTTGAAAAAAGCTTACAGGTTCAGACATGTCAAGAAAACACAATTTTTTGATCTTCAAAACTACCCAAATTTAGACACCCCCCCTTTTCTGAAAAAAGTGGACTGGTCCGGACCTGTCAAAAAAAAAAATAATAATTTTGGCCAATTTTATTTTTTCATAATTTTAATGCCCTGTTCTTTTGAAAAAAAGCTTACAGGTTCAGACCTGTCAAGAAAACACAATTTTTTGATCTTCAAAACTACCCAAATTTAGACACCCCCTTTTCTGTAAAAAGTGGACTGGTCCGGACCTGTCAAAAAAATTATAATTTTGGCCAATTTTATTTTTTCATAATTTTAATGTACTGTTCTTTTGAAAAAGCTTACAGGTTCAGACATGTCAAGAAAACACAATTTTTGATCTTCAAAACTACCCAAATTTAGACACCCCCTTTTCTGAAAAAGTGGACTGGTCCGGTCCTGTCAAAAAAAAAATAATTTTGGCCAATTTTATTTTTTCATAATTTTAATGCCCTGTTCTTTTGAAAAAGCTTACAGGTTCAGACATGTCAAGAAAACACAATTTTTTGATCTTCAAAACTACCAAAATTTAGACACCCCCTTTTCTGAAAAAAGTGGACTGGTCCGGACCTGTCAAAAAAATTAATAATTTTGGCCAATTTTATTTTTTTTCATAATTTTAATGTACTGTTCTTTTGAAAAAGCTTACAGGTTCAGACATGTCAAGAAAACACAATTTTTTGATCTTCAAAACTACCCAAATTTAGACACCCCCCTTTTCTGTAAAAGTGGACTGGTCCGGACCTGTCGAAAAAATTAAATTTTGGCCAATTTTATTTTTTCATACTTTTAATGTACTGTTCTTTTGAAAAAGCTTACAGGTTCAGACATGTCAAGAAAACACAATTTTTGATCTTCAAAACTACCCAAATTTAGACACCCCCCTTTTCTGTAAAAAAAAAAAGGACTGGTCCGGACCTGTCGAAAAAATTAAATTTTGGCCAATTTTATTTTTTCATAATTTTAATGTACTGTTCTTTTGAGAAAGCTTACAGGTTCAGACATGTCAAGAAAACACAATTTTTTGATCTTCAAAACTACCCAAATTTAGAAACCCCCTTTTCTGAAAAAGTGGACTGGTCCGGACCTGTCGAAAAAAAAATAATTTTGGGCCATTTCATTTTTTTTCATAATTTCAATGTACTGTTTTTTGAGAAAGCTTACAGGTTCAGACATGTCAAGAAAACACAATTTTTTGATCTTCAGAACTACCAAAATTTAAACACCCCCCTTTTTTTGAAAAAGTGGACTGGTCCGGTCCTGTCAAAAAAAATAATAATTTTGGCCAATTTTATTTTTCATAATTTTAATGTACTGTTCTTTTGAAAAAAAAGCTTACAGGTTCAGACATGTCAAAGAAAACACAATTTTTGATCTTCAAAACTACCCAAATTTAGACACCCCTTTTCTGTAAAAAAGTGGACTGGTCCGGACCTGTCAAAAAAAATAATAATTTTGGCCAATTTTTTTTTCATAATTTTAATGTACTGTTCTTTTGAGAAAGCTTACAGGTTCAGACATGTCAAGAAAACACAATTTTTTGATCTTCAAAACTACCCAAATTTAGACACCCCCTTTTCTGTAAAAGTGGACTGGTCCGGACCTGTCGAAAAAATTAATAATTTTGGCCAATTTTATTTTTTTCATAATTTTAATGTACTGTTCTTTTGAGAAAAGCTTACAGGTTCAGACATGTCAAGAAAACACAATTTTTGATCTTCAAAACTACCCAAATTTAGACACCCCCCTTTTTCTGTAAAAGTGGACTGGTCGGACCTGTCGAAAAAATTATAATTTTGGCCAATTTTATTTTTCATAATTTTAATGTACTGTTCTTTTCAGAAAAGCTTACAGGTTCAGACATGTCAAGAAAACACAATTTTTGATCTTCAAAACTACCCAAATTTAGACACCCCCTTTTTCTGAAAAAGTGGACTGGTCCGGACCTGTCAAAAAAAATAATAATTTTGGCCAATTTATTTTTTCATAATTTTAAATGCCCCGTTCTTTTGAGAAAGCTTACAGGTTCAGACCTGTCAAGAAAACACAATTTTTTGATCTTCAAAACTACCCAAATTTAGACACCCCCTTTTCTGAAAAAGTGGACTGGTCCGGACCTGTCAAAAAAAATAATAATTTTGGCCAATTTTATTTTTCATAATTTTAATGCCTGTTCTTTTGAAAAAGCTTACAGGTTCAGACATGTCAAGAAAACACAATTTTTGATCTTCAAAACTACCCAAATTTAGACACCCCCTTTTCTGTAAAAGTGGACTGGTCCGGACCTGTCGAAAAAATTTAATTTTGGCCAATTTTATTTTTTCATAATTTTAATGTACTGTTCTTTTGAAAAAAGCTTACAGGTTCAGACATGTCAAGAAAACACAATTTTTGATCTTCAAAACTACCCAAATTTAGACACCCCCTTTTCTGAAAAAAGTGGACTGGTCCGGACCTGTCAAAAAAAATAATAATTTTGGGCCATTTCATTTTTTCATAATTTGAATGCCCTGTTCTTTTGAGAAAGCTTACAGGTTCAGACCTGTCAAGAAAACACAATTTTTTGATCTTCAAAACTACCCAAATTTAGACACCCCCTTTTTTGAAAAAGTGGACTGGTCCGGACCTGTCGAAAAAAAATTAAATTTTGGCCAATTTTATTTTTTCATAATTTTAATGTACTGTTCTTTTGAGAAAACTTACAGGTTCAGACATGTCAAGAAAACACAATTTTGATCTTCAAAACTACCCAAATTTAGACACCCCCTTTTCTGTAAAAGTGGACTGGTCCGACCTGTCGAAAAAAATTATAATTTTGGCCAATTTTATTTTTCATAATTTTAATGTACTGTTCTTTTGAGAAAGCTTACAGGTTCAGACATGTCAAGAAAACACAATTTTTTGATCTTCAAAACTACCCAAATTTAGACACCCCCTTTTCTGTAAAAAGTGGACTGGTCCGGACCTGTCGAAAAAAATTATATTTTGGCCAATTTTATTTTTCATAATTTTAATGTACTGTTCTTTTGAGAAAGCTTACAGGTTCAGACATGTCAAGAAAACACAATTTTTTGATCTTCAAAACTACCCAAATTTAGACACCCCTTTTCTGAAAAAAAGTGGACTGGTCCGGACCTGTCGAAAAAATATTATAATTTTGGGCCATTTCATTTTTCATAATTTCAATGCCCTGTTCTTTTGAAAAAGCTTACAGGTTCAGACCTGTCAAGAAAACACAATTTTTTGATCTTCAAAACTACCAAAATTTAGACACCCCCTTTTTTGAAAAAAAGTGGACTGGTCGGACCTGTCAAAAAAAAAAATAATAATTTTGGCCAATTTTATTTTTTCATAATTTTAATGCCTGTTCTTTTGAAAAAAACTTACAGGTTCAGACATGTCAAGAAAACACAATTTTTTGATCTTCAAAACTACCCAAATTTAGACACCCCCTTTTCTGTAAAAAGTGGACTGGTCCGGACCTGTCGAAAAATTAAATTTTGGCCAATTTTATTTTTTAATTTTAATGTACTGTTCTTTTCAGAAAGCTTACAGGTTCAGACATGTCAAGAAAACACAATTTTTTGATCTTCAAAACTACCCAAATTTAGACACCCCCTTTTCTGTAAAAAGTGGACTGGTCCGGACCTGTCAAAAAAATAAAATTTTGGCCAATTTTATTTTTTCAATTTTAATGTACTGTTCTTTTGAAAAAGCTTACAGGTTCAGACATGTCAAAAAACACAATTTTTTGATCTTCAAAACTACCCAAATTTAGACACCCCTTTTCTGTAAAAAAGTGGACTGGTCCGGACCTGTCGAAAAAAAATTAAATTTTGGCCAATTTTATTTTTTCATAATTTTAATGTACTGTTCTTTTGAAAAAGCTTACAGGTTCAGACATGTCAAGAAAACACAATTTTTGATCTTCAAAACTACCCAAATTTAGACACCCCCTTTTCTGTAAAAAAGTGGACTGGTCCGGACCTGTCGAAAAAAAAATAATTTTGGCCAATTTTATTTTTCATAATTTTAATGCCCCGAACTTTTGAAAAGCTTACAGGTTCAGACATGTCAAGAAAAACACAATTTTTTGATCTTCAAAACTACCCAAATTTAGACACCCCCTTTTCTGAAAAAAAGTGGACTGGTCCGGACCTGTCGAAAAAAATAATAATTTTGGCCAATTTTATTTTTCATAATTTTAATGTACTGTTCTTTTGAAAAAAGCTTACAGGTTCAGACATGTCAAGAAAACACAATTTTTTGATCTTCAAAACTACCAAAATTTAGACACCCCCTTTTCTGTAAAAGTGAACTGGTCCGGACCTGTCGAAAAAATAAAATTTTTTTTTCAATTTTATTTTTTCATAATTTTAATGTACTGTTCTTTTCAGAAAGCTTACAGGTTTAGACATGTCAAGAAAACACAATTTATTGATCTTCAAAACTACCCAAATTTAGACACCCCCTTTTTTGAAAAAGTGGACTGGTCCGGACCTGTCGAAAAAATAATAATTTTAAGCCAATTTTATTTTTTTCATAATTTTAATGCCGAGCTTTTGAAAAAAACTTACAGGTTCAGACATGTCAAGAAAACACAATTTTTTGATCTTCAAAACTACCCAAATTTAGACACCCCCTTTTCTGAAAAAAAATTGGACTGGTCCATACCTGTCGAAAAAATAATAATTTTTTTGGCCATTTTTATTTTTTCATAATTTTAAATGCCCCGTTCTTTTGAAAAAGCTTACAGGTTCAGACCTGTCAAGAAAACACAATTTTTGATCTTCAAAACTACCAAAATTTAGACACCCCCTTTTTCTGAAAAAGTGGACTGGTCCGGACCTGTCAAAAAAAATAATATTTTGGCCAATTTTATTTTTTCATAATTTTAATGTACTGTTCTTTTGAAAAAAAAAAACACAATTACAGGTTCAGACATGTCAAGAAAACACAATTTTTTGATCTTCAAAACTACCAAAATTTAGACACCCCCTTTCTGTAAAAGTGGACTGGTCCGGACCTGTCGAAAAAATTAAAATTTTGGCCAATTTTATTTTTTTCATAATTTTAATGTACTGTTCTTTTGAGAAAGCTTACAGGTTCAGACATGTCAAAAAAAACACAATTTTTTGATCTTCAAAACTACCCAAATTTAGACACCCCCTTTTTTTGAAAAAGTGGACTGGTCGGACCTGTCAAAAAAATAATAATTTTGGCCAATTTTATTTTTTCATAATTTTAATGCCGAACTTTTGAAAAAAAACTTACAGGTTCAGACATGTCAAGAAAACACAATTTTTTGATCTTCAAAACTACCCAAATTTAGACACCCCCTTTTCTGTAAAAAGTGGACTGGTCCGGACCTGTCGAAAAAAAAATAAATTTTGCCAATTTTATTTTTTTTCATAATTTTAATGTACTGTTCTTTTGAGAAAGCTTACAGGTTCAGACATGTCAAGAAAACACAATTTTTTGATCTTCAAAACTACCAAAATTTAGACACCCCTTTTTCTGAAAAAGTGGACTGGTCCGGACCTGTCAAAAAAAAATAATAATTTTGGCCAATTTCATTTTTTCATAATTTTAATGCCTGAACTTTTGAAAAAAAGCTTACAGGTTCAGACATGTCAAGAAAACACAATTTTTGATCTTCAAAACTACCCAAATTTAGACACCCCCTTTTTTGTAAAAAGTGGACTGGTCCGGACCTGTCAAAAAAAATTAATAATTTTGGCCAATTTTATTTTTTCATAATTTTAATGTACTGTTCTTTTGAAAAAAAGCTTACAGGTTCAGACATGTCAAAAAAAAACACAATTTTTTGATCTTCAAAACTACCCAAATTTAGACACCCCCTTTTCTGTAAAAGTGGACTGGTCCGGACCTGTCAAAAAAAATTAATTTTGGCCAATTTTATTTTTTCATAATTTTAATGTACTGTTCTTTTGAAAAAGCTTACAGGTTCAGACATGTCAAGAAAACACAATTTTTTGATCTTCAAAACTACCCAAATTTAGAAACCCCCTTTTCTGTAAAAAAAGTGGACTGGTCGGACCTGTCGAAAAAATAATTAATTTTGGCCAATTTTATTTTTTCATAATTTTAATGTACTGTTCTTTTGAGAAAGCTTACAGGTTCAGACATGTCAAGAAAACACAATTTTTTGATCTTCAAAACTACCCAAATTTAGACACCCCCTTTTTGTAAAAGTGGACTGGTCCGGACCTGTCGAAAAAAATAAATTTTGGCCAATTTTTTTTTTTCATAATTTTAATGTACTGTTCTTTTGAGAAAGCTTACAGGTTCAGACATGTCAAGAAAACACAATTTTTTTGATCTTCAAAACTACCCAAATTTAGACACCCCTTTTCTGAAAAAAAAGTGGACTGGTCCGGACCTGTCAAAAAAAAATAATAATTTTGGCCAATTTTATTTTTCATAATTTTAATGCCCGAAACTTTTGAAAAAGCTTACAGGTTCAGACATGTCAAGAAAACACAATTTTTTGATCTTCAAAACTACCCAAATTTAGACACCCCCTTTTTTGAAAAAAAGTGGACTGGTCCGGACCTGTCAAAAAAATAATAATTTTGGCCAATTTTATTTTTTCATAATTTTAATGTACTGTTCTTTTGAAAAAGCTTACAGGTTCAGACATGTCAAGAAAACACAATTTTTTGATCTTCAAAACTACCCAAATTTAGACACCCCCTTTTCTGTAAAAGTGGACTGGTCCGGACCTGTCGAAAAAATTAAATTTTGGCTAATTTTATTTTTTCATAATTTTAATGTACTGTTCTTTTGAGAAAGCTTACAGGTTCAGACATGTCAAGAAAACACAATTTTTTGATCTTCAAAACTACCCAAATTTAGACACCCCCTTTTTTTGAAAAAGTGGACTGGTCCGGACCTGTCGAAAAAAAATTAATTTTTGGCCAATTTTATTTTTTCATAATTTAATGTACTGTTCTTTTGAAAAAAGCTTACAGGTTCAGACATGTCAAAGAAAACACAATTTTTTGATCTTCAAAACTACCAAATTTAGACACCCCTTTTCTGTAAAAAGTGGACTGGTCCGGACCTGTCGAAAAAAAAATTAAATTTTGGCCAATTTTATTTTTCATAATTTTAATGCTGTTCTTTTTTGAAAAAGCTTACAGGTTCAGACATGTCAAGAAAACACAATTTTTTGATCTTCAAAACTACCCAAATTTAGACACCCCCTTTTCTGTAAAAGTGGACTGGTCCGGACCTGTCGAAAAAATTAAATTTTGGCCAATTTTATTTTTCATAATTTTAATGTACTGTTCTTTTGAAAAAGCTTACAGGTTCAGACATGTCAAGAAAACACAATTTTTTGATCTTCAAAACTACCCAAATTTAGACACCCCCTTTTCTGTAAAAAGTGGACTGGTCCGGACCTGTCGAAAAAAAATAAATTTTGGCCAATTTTATTTTTTCATAATTTTAATGTACTGTTCTTTTGAGAAAGCTTACAGGTTCAGACATGTCAAGAAAACACAATTTTTGATCTTCAAAACTACCCAAATTTAGACACCCCCCTTTTCTGAAAAAAAAGTGGACTGGTCCGGACCTGTCAAAAAAAAATTATAATTTTGGCCAATTTTATTTTTTCATAATTTTAATGTACTGTTCTTTTGAGAAAGCTTACAGGTTCAGACATGTCAAGAAAACACAATTTTTTGATCTTCAAAACTACCAAAATTTAGACACCCCCTTTTCTGTAAAAGTGAACTGGTCCGGACCTGTCGAAAAAATTAAATTTTGGCCAATTTTATTTTTTCATAATTTTAATGTACTGTTCTTTTGAGAAAGCTTACAGGTTCAGACATGTCAAGAAAACACAATTTTTTGATCTTCAAAACTACCCAAATTTAGACACCCCCTTTTCTGAAAAAGTGGACTGGTCCGGACCTGTCAAAAAAATAATAATTTTGGCCAATTTTATTTTTCATAATTTTAATGTACTGTTCTTTTGAAAAGCTTACAGGTTCAGACATGTCAAGAAAACACAATTTTTTGATCTTCAAAACTACCCAAATTTAGACACCCCCCTTTCTGAAAAAAAGTGGACTGGTCCGGACCTGTCGAAAAAAAAATAATTTTGGGCCATTTTATTTTTTCATAATTTTAATGCCTGTTCTTTTGAGAAAGCTTACAGGTTCAGACATGTCAAGAAAACACAATTTTTTGATCTTCAAAACTACCCAAATTTAGACACCCCCCTTTTTTGAAAAAGTGGACTGGTCCGGACCTGTCAAAAAAAAAAAAAATTTTTGGCCAATTTTATTTTTTTTTCATAATTTTAATGTACTGTTCTTTTGAAAAAAGCTTACAGGTTCAGACATGTCAAGAAAACACAATTTTTGATCTTCAAAACTACCCAAATTTAGACACCCCCCTTTTCTGTAAAAAGTGGACTGGTCCGGACCTGTCAAAAAAATTAAATTTTGGCCAATTTTATTTTTCATAATTTTAATGTACTGTTCTTTTGAGAAAGCTTACAGGTTCAGACATGTCAAGAAAACACAATTTTTTGATCTTCAAAACTACCCAAATTTAGACACCCCCCTTTTTGTAAAAAGTGGACTGGTCCGGACCTGTCAAAAAAAATTATAATTTTGGCCAATTTTATTTTTCATAATTTTAATGCCTGTTCTTTTGAAAAAGCTTACAGGTTCAGACATGTCAAGAAAACACAATTTTTTGATCTTCAAAACTACCCAAATTTAGACACCCCCCTTTTCTGAAAAAAGTGGACTGGTCCGGACCTGTCAAAAAAAAATAATTTTTGGCCAATTTTATTTTTTCATAATTTTAATGCCCTGTTCTTTTGAAAAAAGCTTACAGGTTCAGACATGTCAAGAAAACACAATTTTTTGATCTTCAAAACTACCCAAATTTAGACACCCCCTTTTTCTGTAAAAAGTGGACTGGTCCGGACCTGTCAAAAAAAATAATTTTGGCCAATTTTATTTTTTCATAATTTTAATGTACTGTTCTTTTGAAAAAGCTTACAGGTTCAGACATGTCAAGAAAACACAATTTTTTGATCTTCAAAACTACCCAAATTTAGACACCCCCTTTTCTGAAAAAAGTGGACTGGTCCGGACCTGTCAAAAAAAAATAATAATTTTGGGCCATTTTTTTTTTTTCATAATTTCAATGCCCTGAACTTTTGAAAAAGCTTACAGGTTCAGACCTGTCAAGAAAACACAATTTTTTGATCTTCAAAACTACCAAATTTAGACACCCCCCTTTTTTTGAAAAAGTGGACTGGTCCGGACCTGTCAAAAAAAAAATAATTTTGGCCAATTTTATTTTTCATAATTTTAATGCCCCTTTTTGAAAAGTGGACTGGTCTGGACTGTCAAAAAAATTTTTAGCCACTGTTCTTTTTTTGAAAAAAGCTTACAGGTTCAGACATGTCAAGAAAACACAATTTTTGATCTTCAAAACTACCCAAATTTAGACACCCCCCCTTTTCTAAAAAAGTGGACTGGTCCGGACCTGTCGAAAAAATTAAATTTTGGCCAATTTTATTTTTTCATACTTTTAATGTACTGTTCTTTTGAGAAAGCTTACAGGTTCAGACATGTCAAGAAAACACAATTTTTTGATCTTCAAAACTACCCAAATTTAGACACCCCTTTTCTGAAAAAGTGGACTGGTCCGGACCTGTCAAAAAAAATAATAATTTTGGCCAATTTTATTTTTTCATAATTTTGATGCCCGAGCTTTTGAAAAAGCTTACAGGTTCAGACATGTCAAGAAAACACAATTTTTTGATCTTCAAAACTACCCAAATTTAGACACCCCCTTTTCTGAAAAAAGTGGACTGGTCGGTCCTGTCAAAAAAAAATAATTTTGGCCAATTTTATTTTTTCATAATTTTAATGCCCTGTTTTTAAAAAAAGCTTACAGGTTCAGACATGTCAAAGAAAACACAATTTTTTTGATCTTCAAAACTACCCAAATTTAGACACCCCCTTTTCTGTAAAAAAGTGGACTGGTCCGGACCTGTCGAAAAAAATAATTAAATTTTGGCCAATTTTATTTTTCATAATTTTAATGTACTGTTCTTTTGAGAAAGCTTACAGGTTCAGACATGTCAAAGAAAACACAATTTTTGATCTTCAAAACTACCCAAATTTAGACACCCCCCTTTCTGTAAAAAGTGGACTGGTCCGGACCTGTCAAAAAAAATTATAATTTTGGCCAATTTTATTTTTTCATAATTTTAATGTACTGTTCTTTTGAGAAAAAGCTTACAGGTTCAGACATGTCAAGAAAACACAATTTTTTGATCTTCAAAACTACCCAAATTTAGACACCCCCTTTTTTGAAAAAGTGGACTGGTCCGGACCTGTCAAAAAAATAAAATTTTGGCCAATTTTATTTTTTTCATAATTTCATGTACTGTTCTTTTTTGAAAAAAGCTTACAGGTTCAGACATGTCAAAAGAAAACACAATTTTTTGATCTTCAAAACTACCAAAATTTAGACACCCCCTTTTCTGTAAAAGTGGACTGGTCCGGACCTGTCGAAAAAAATTAAATTTTGGCCCATTTTATTTTTTCATAATTTTAATGTACTGTTCTTTTGAAAAAGCTTACAGGTTCAGACCTGTCAAGAAAACACAATTTTTGATCTTCAAAACTACCCAAATTTAGACACCCCCTTTTTTTGTAAAAGTGGACTGGTCCGGTCCTGTCAAAAAAAATAATAATTTTGGCCAATTTTATTTTTTCATAATTTTAATGTACTGTTCTTTTGAAAAAAAACTTACAGGTTCAGACATGTCAAGAAAACACAATTTTTGATCTTCAAAACTACCCAAATTTAGACACCCCCTTTTCTGAAAAAGTGGACTGGTCCGGACCTGTCAAAAAAAATTAAATTTTGGCCAATTTTATTTTTCATAATTTCAATGCCCTGAACTTTTGAAAAAAGCTTACAGGTTCAGACATGTCAAAAAACACAATTTTTGATCTTCAAAACTACCCAAATTTAGACACCCCCTTTTCTGTAAAAAAAGTGGACTGGTCCGGACCTGTCGAAAAAATAAAATTTTGGCCAATTTTATTTTTTCATACTTTTAATGTACTGTTCTTTTGAGAAAGCTTACAGGTTCAGAAATGTCAAGAAAACACAATTTTTTGATCTTCAAAACTACCCAAATTTAGACACCCCTTTTCTGTAAAAAGTGGACTGGTCCGGACCTGTCAAAAAAAATAATAATTTTGGCCAATTTTATTTTTCATAATTTCAATGCCCTGAGCTTTTGAAAAAGCTTACAGGTTCAGACATGTCAAGAAAACACAATTTTTGATCTTCAAAACTACCAAAATTTAGACACCCCCTTTTCTGAAAAAGTGGACTGGTCCGGACCTGTCAAAAAAAAATAATAATTTTGGGCCATTTTATTTTTTCATAATTTCAATGCCCTTTCTTTTGAGAAAAGCTTACAGGTTCAGACATGTCAAGAAAACACAATTTTTTGATCTTCAAAACTACCCAAATTTAGACCCCCCTTTTTTGAAAAAGTGGACTGGTCCGGACCTGTCAAAAAAATAATAATTTTGGCCAATTTTATTTTTTTTCATAATTTTAATGTACTGTTCTTTTGAAAAAGCTTACAGGTTCAGACATGTCAAGAAAACACAATTTTTGATCTTCAAAACTACCCAAATTTAGACACCCCCCTTTTCTGAAAAAGTGGACTGGTCCGGACCTGTCAAAAAAAATAATAATTTTGGCCAATTTTATTTTTTTCATAATTTTAATGTACTGTTCTTTTGAAAAAGCTTACAGGTTCAGACATGTCAAGAAAACACAATTTTTGATCTTCAAAACTACCCAAATTTAGACATCCCCTTTTCTGTAAAAGTGGACTGGTCCGGACCTGTCGAAAAAAAATAAAATTTTGGCCAATTTTATTTTTTCATACTTTTTAATGTACTGTTCTTTTGAAAAAGCTTACAGGTTCAGACATGTCAAGAAAACACAATTTTTGATCTTCAAAACTACCCAAATTTAGACACCCCCTTTTCTGTAAAAGTGGACTGGTCCGGACCTGTCAAAAAAAAATAATAATTTGGCCAATTTTATTTTTTCATAATTTTGATGCCTGAGCTTTTGAAAAAAAGCTTACAGGTTCAGACATGTCAAGAAAACACAATTTTTTTTGATCTTCAAAACTACCCAAATTTAGACACCCCCTTTTCTGTAAAAAAAGTGGACTGGTCCGGACCTGTCGAAAAAATTAAATTTTGGCCAATTTTATTTTTCATAATTTTAATGTACTGTTCTTTTGAAAAAAAGCTTACAGGTTCAGACATGTCAAGAAACACAATTTTTTGATCTTCAAAACTACCCAAATTTAGACACCCCCTTTTCTGAAAAAAGTGGACTGGTCCGGACCTGTCAAAAAAAATAATAATTTTGGCCAATTTTATTTTTCATAATTTTGATGCCCGAGCTTTTGAAAAAGCTTACAGGTTCAGACATGTCAAAAAACACAATTTTTGATCTTCAAAACTACCAAAATTTAGACACCCCCTTTTTTGTAAAAGTGGACTGGTCCGGACCTGTCAAAAAAAAAAATAATTTTGGCCAATTTTATTTTTTCATAATTTTAATGCCGAGTTTTTTGAAAAAGCTTACAGGTTCAGACCTGTCAAGAAAACACAATTTTTTGATCTTCAAAACTACCCAAATTTAGACACCCCCTTTTCTGTAAAAGTGGACTGGTCCGGACCTGTCGAAAAAATTAAATTTTGGCCAATTTTATTTTTTTCATAATTTTAATGTACTGTTCTTTTGAGAAAGCTTACAGGTTCAGACATGTCAAGAAAACACAATTTTTTGATCTTCAAAACTACCCAAATTTAGACACCCCCCTTTGAAAAAAAGTGGACTGGTCCGGACCTGTCAAAAAAATAATAATTTTTTGGCCAATTTTATTTTTTCATAATTTTTAATGTACTGCTTTTGAAAAAGCTTACAGGTTCAGACATGTCAAGAAAACACAATTTTTGATCTTCAAAACTACCCAAATTTAGACACCCCCCTTTTTTGAAAAAAGTGGACTGGTCGGTCCTGTCAAAAAAAAAATAATTTTGGCCAATTTTATTTTTCATAATTTTAATGCCTGTTCTTTTGAAAAAGCTTACAGGTTCAGACATGTCAAGAAAACACAATTTTTTGATCTTCAAAACTACCCAAATTTAGACACCCCTTTTCTGTAAAAGTGGACTGGTCCGGACCTGTCGAAAAAAATAATAATTTTGGGCCATTTTATTTTTTCATAATTTTAATGTACTGTTCTTTTGAGAAAGCTTACAGGTTCAGACATGTCAAGAAAACACAATTTTTTGATCTTCAAAACTACCCAAATTTAGACACCCCCTTTTCTGAAAAAGTGGACTGGTCCGGACCTGTCAAAAAAATTACATTTTGGCCAATTTTATTTTTTCATAATTTTAATGTACTGTTCTTTTGAAAAAGCTTACAGGTTCAGACATGTCAAGAAAACACAATTTTTTGATCTTCAAAACTACCCAAATTTAGACACCCCCTTTTCTGAAAAAGTGGACTGGTCCGGTCCTGTCAAAAAAAAATAATTTTGGCCAATTTTATTTTTTCATAATTTTAATGTACTGTTCTTTTGAGAAAAGCTTACAGGTTCAGACATGTCAAGAAAACACAATTTTTGATCTTCAAAACTACCCAAATTTAGAAACCCCCTTTTCTGAAAAAGTGGACTGGTCCGGACCTGTTGAAAAAAATAATAATTTTGGCCAATTTTATTTTTTCATAATTTTAATGCCCTGTTCTTTTGAAAAAAGCTTACAGGTTCAGACATGTCAAGAAAACACAATTTTTTGATCTTCAAAACTACCCAAATTTAGACACCCCCTTTTCTGAAAAAGTGGACTGGTCCGGACCTGTCGAAAAAAATAATAATTTTGGGCCATTTCATTTTTCATAATTTCAATGCCTGTTCTTTTGAGAAAGCTTACAGGTTCAGACCTGTCAAGAAAACACAATTTTTTGATCTTCAGAACTACCAAAATTTAGACACCCCCCTTTTTTGAAAAAGTGGACTGGTCCGGACCTGTCAAAAAAAAAAATAATTTTGGCCAATTTTATTTTTTCATAATTTTAATGCCCTGTTCTTTTGAGAAAGCTTACAGGTTCAGACATGTCAAGAAAACACAATTTTTGATCTTCAAAACTACCCAAATTTAGACACCCCCTTTTCTGTAAAAGTGGACTGGTCCGGACCTGTCAAAAAAATTAAATTTTGGCCAATTTTATTTTTTCATAATTTTAATGTACTGTTCTTTTGAGAAAGCTTACAGGTTCAGACATGTCAAGAAAACACAATTTTTTGATCTTCAAAACTACCCAAATTTAGACACCCCTTTTTTGTAAAAGTGGACTGGTCCGGTCCTGTCAAAAAAAAAAAATTTTGGCCAATTTTATTTTTTCATAATTTCGATGCCCGAGCTTTTGAAAAAGCTTACAGGTTCAGACATGTCAAGAAAACACAATTTTTTGATCTTCAAAACTACCCAAATTTAGACACCCCCTTTTTTGAAAAAGTGGACTGGTCCGGACCTGTCGAAAAAAATTAAATTTTGGCCAATTTTATTTTTCATAATTTTAATGTGCCTGTTCTTTTGAAAAAACTTACAGGTTCAGACCTGTCAAGAAAACACAATTTTTGATCTTCAAAACTACCCAAATTTAGACACCCCCTTTTCTGTAAAAGTGGACTGGTCCGGACCTGTCGAAAAAAAATAAATTTTGGCCAATTTTATTTTTCATAATTTTTAATGTACTGTTCTTTTGAAAAAGCTTACAGGTTCAGACATGTCAAGAAAACACAATTTTTTGATCTTCAAAACTACCCAAATTTAGACACCCCCCTTTTCTGTAAAAGTGGACTGGTCCGGACCTGTCAAAAAAAATAATAATTTTGGGCCAATTTTATTTTTCATAATTTTTAATGCCTGTTCTTTTTTGAAAAAGCTTACAGGTTCAGACATGTCAAGAAAACACAATTTTTGATCTTCAAAACTACCAAAATTTAGACACCCCTTTTCTGTAAAAGTGGACTGGTCCGGACCTGTCGAAAAAATTAAATTTTGGCCAATTTTATTTTTTTCATAATTTTAATGTACTGTTCTTTTGAAAAGCTTACAGGTTCAGACATGTCAAGAAAACACAATTTTTTGATCTTCAAAACTACCCAAATTTAGACAGCCCCTTTTCTGAAAAAAAGTGGACTGGTCCGGACCTGTCAAAAAAAATTAATTTTGGCCAATTTTATTTTTTCATATTTTTAATGCCCTGCTTTTGAGAAAGCTTACAGGTTCAGACATGTCAAGAAAACACAATTTTTTGATCTTCAAAACTACCCAAATTTAGACACCCCTTTTTTGTAAAAAAAGTGGACTGGTCCGGACCTGTCAAAAAAAATAATAATTTTGGCCAATTTTATTTTTTCATAATTTTGATGCCCGAGCTTTTGAAAAAGCTTACAGGTTCAGACATGTCAAGAAAACACAATTTTTTGATCTTCAAAACTACCCAAATTTAGACACCCCCCCTTTTCTGTAAAAGTGGACTGGTCCGGACCTGTCGAAAAAATTAAATTTTGGCCAATTTTATTTTTTCATAATTTTAATGTACTGTTCTTTTTCAAAAAGCTTACAGGTTCAGACATGTCAAGAAAACACAATTTTTTTGATCTTCAAAACTACCCAAATTTAGACACCCCTTTTCTGTAAAAAGTGGACTGGTCCGGACCTGTCAAAAAAAATTAATAATTTTGGCCAATTTTATTTTTCATAATTTTTAATGTACTGTTCTTTTGAGAAAGCTTACAGGTTCAGACATGTCAAGAAAACACAATTTTTGATCTTCAAAACTACCCAAATTTAGACACCCCCTTTTCTGTAAAAGTGGACTGGTCCGGACCTGTCAAAAAAATTAAATTTTGGCCAATTTTATTTTTTCATAATTTCGATGCCCGAGCTTTTGAAAAAGCTTACAGGTTCAGACATGTCAAGAAAACACAATTTTTTGATCTTCAAAACTACCAAAATTTAGACACCCCCCTTTTCTGTAAAAAGTGGACTGGTCCGGACCTGTCGAAAAAATAATAATTTTGGGCAATTTCATTTTTTCATAATTTCAATGCCCCGAACTTTTGAGAAAGCTTACAGGTTCAGACCTGTCAAGAAAACACAATTTTTTGATCTTCAGAACTACCAAAATTTAGACACCCCCTTTTCTGTAAAAGTGAACTGGTCCGGACCTGTCGAAAAAATTAAATTTTGGCCAATTTTATTTTTCATACTTTTAATGTACTGTTCTTTTCAGAAAGCTTACAGGTTCAGACATGTCAAGAAAACACAATTTTTTGATCTTCAAAACTACCCAAATTTAGACACCCCCTTTTCTGTAAAAGTGGACTGGTCCGGACCTGTCGAAAAAATTACATTTTGGCCAATTTTATTTTTTCATAATTTTAATGTACTGTTCTTTTGAGAAAGCTTACAGGTTCAGACATGTCAAGAAAACACAATTTTTGATCTTCAAAACTACCCAAATTTAGACACCCCTTTTCTGTAAAAAAGTGGACTGGTCCGGACCTGTCGAAAAAAATTAAATTTTGGGCCAATTTTATTTTTTCATAATTTTAATGTACTGTTCTTTTGAGAAAGCTTACAGGTTCAGACATGTCAAGAAAACACAATTTTTGATCTTCAAAACTACCCAAATTTAAAGCCCCTTTTCTGAAAAAAAGTGGACTGGTCCGGACCTGTCAAAAAAAATAATAATTTTGGCCAATTTTATTTTTTTCATAATTTTGATGCCCTGCTTTTGAAAAAGCTTACAGGTTCAGACATGTCAAGAAAACACAATTTTTGATCTTCAAAACTACCCAAATTTAGACACCCCTTTTTCTGAAAAAAGTGGACTGGTCCGGACCTGTCCAAAAAAATAATAATTTTGGCCAATTTTATTTTTTTTCATAATTTTTAATGCCCGAGCTTTTGAAAAAGCTTACAGGTTCAGACATGTCAAGAAAACACAATTTTTTGATCTTCAAAACTACCCAAATTTAGACACCCCCCTTTTTTGAAAAAGTGGACTGGTCCGGTCCTGTCAAAAAAAATAATTTTGGCCAATTTTATTTTTTTCATAATTTCAATGCCCGAACTTTTGAAAAAGCTTACAGGTTCAGACATGTCAAAAAAACACAATTTTTGATCTTCAAAACTACCCAAATTTAGACATCCCCTTTTCTGTAAAAGTGGACTGGTCCGGACCTGTCGAAAAAAATTAAATTTTGGCAAATTTTTTTTTTCATACTTTTAATGTACTGTTCTTTTCAGAAAACTTACAGGTTCAGACATGTCAAGAAAACACAATTTTTCATCTTCAAAACTACCCAAATTTAGACACCCCTTTTTTTTAAAAGTGGACTGGTCCGGTCCTGTCAAAAAAAAAATAATTTTGGGCCAATTTTTTTTTCATAATTTTGATGCCCGAGCTTTTGAAAAAAGCTTACAGGTTCAGACCTGTCAAGAAAACACAATTTTTTGATCTTCAAAACTACCCAAATTTAGACACCCCCCCTTTTCTGTAAAAGTGGACTGGTCCGGACCTGTCGAAAAAAAAATAAAATTTTAGCCAATTTTTTGTATTTTTTTTTGGCCAATTTATTTTCATTTTTGATCTTCATTTCAAATTTAGAGCTTTTGAAAAAACTTACAGGTTCAGACATGTCAAAAACAAAACACAATTTTTTTTTTGATCTTCAAAACTACCCAAATTTAGACACCCCCTTTTCTGTAAAAGTGGACTGGTCCGGACCTGTCGAAAAAATTAAATTTTGGCCAATTTTATTTTTCATAATTTTAATGTACTGAGCTTTTGAAAAGCTTACAGGTTCAGACATGTCAAAGAAAACACAATTTTTGATCTTCAAAACTACCCAAATTTAGACACCCTTTTTCTGAAAAAGTGGACTGGTCCGGACCTGTCAAAAAAAATAATAATTCTGGCCAATTTTATTTTTCATAATTTCAATGCCGAGCTTTTGAAAAAGCTTACAGGTTCAGACCTGTCAAGAAAAACACAATTTTTTTGATCTTCAAAAACTACCAAAATTTAGACACCCCTTTTCTGTAAAAAATTGGACTGGTCCGGGACCTGTCAAAAAAATTAAATTTGGCCAATTTTATTTTTCATACTTTTAATGTACTGTTCTTTTCAAAGCTTACAGGTTCAGACATGTCAAGAAAACACAATTTTTTGATCTTCAAAACTACCCAAATTTAGACACCCCTTTTCTGAAAAAGTGGACTGGTCCGGACCTGTCGAAAAAAAAAAATTTTGGCCAATTTTATTTTTTCATACTTTTAATGTACTGTTCTTTTCAAAAGCTTACAGGTTCAGACATGTCAAGAAAAACAATTTTTGATCTTCAGAACTACCCAAATTTAGACACCCCCTTTTTTGAAAAAATGTGGACTGGTCCGGACCTGTCAAAAAAAAATAATTTTGGCCAATTTTATTTTTCATAATTTTTAATGTGCTGTTCTTTTGAGAAAGCTTACAGGTTCAGACATGTCAAGAAAAAACAATTTTTTTGATCTTCAAAACTACCCAAATTTAGACATCCCTTTTCAGCAAATGTGGACTGGTCCGGACCTGTCAAAAAAAATAAATTTTTGGCTAATTTTATTTTTTCATAATTTTAATGTACTGTTCTTTTGAGAAAGCTTACAGGTTCAGACATGTCAAGAAAACACAATTTTTTGATCTTCAAAACTACCCAAATTTAGAGACCCCCTTTTCTGTAAAAGTGGACTGGTCCAGACCTGTCGAGAAAATTACATTTTGGCCAATTTATTTTTCATAATTTTAACTTATTAAAACCCCAGCCCCTCACAGACAATTTCCACTGGGGGGCCCTTAAATAAATCACAATATCTTCCAAAGTATAGACAGCACAGGCATGGTTCAGGGCTTGAATTCAAGGTAACCCCTTGGGCATCAAGAATAAAACCTCAGGTGTGATAAAGTCTTACTCAGTACCACACTGGAAGGAGATATCAGAAAAATACAAAAAAACAACAAACGCTTTTCATTTTTTATGTTCTATAGTCATTTTTCAACTTGTAGCATATGAAAAGAGCCAGATTTTTTTCCAGTGCTTCACCAACATGTCTACTATACTGGGTAAAATTTGGAACTATTTGAATAAAGGGATCAAATTCTACAGGAGTTTTACAAAGGGTCCCAAACCTCTCAAACCTCTCCAAAATGAACATTGTGTAAATCTTTATGTCCAGTGATACACTAGTTTTCTTGAGCAAGTTCTAAAGGGATGTGAACTTCTGGCACCTCATGCTATCCATTGCCACATGAATTAGATTTTGTAATCCCCCTTTTTTTTTGTCCAAT
>CM072674.1:40794169-40863095 GCA_036884735.1 Huso huso | reverse complement strand
TTCAAAAAAGGGCTATCTAAATTTGGGTAGTTTTGAAGATCAAAAATTGTGTTTTCTTTGACATGTCTGAACCTGTAAGCTTTCTGAAAAGAACAGTACATTAAAAGTATGAAAAAATAAAACTGGCCAAAATTTAATTTTTTCGACAGGTCCGGACCTGTCCAGTTTTAATGAAAAAGGGGGTCTCTAAATTTGGGTAGTTTTGAAGATCAATAATTTGTGTTTTCTTGACATGTCTGAACCTGTAAGCTTTCTGAAAAGAACAGTACATTAAAGTATGAAAAAATAAAATTGGCCAAAATTTAATTTTTACGACAGGTCCGGACCAGTCCACTTTTACAGAAAAGGGTGTGTCTTAATTTGGGTAGTTTTGAAGATCAAAATATTGTGTTTCTTGACATGTCTGAACCTGTAAGCTGTTTCAACAGCTCGGGCATCAAAATTATGAAAAAATAAAATTGGCCAAAATTATTATTTATTTTGACAGGACCGGACCAGTCCACTTTTTTTCAGAAAAGGGGTGTCTAAATTTGGGTAGTTCTGAAGATCAAAAAATTGTGTTTTCTTGACCTGTCTGAACCTGTAAGCTTTTTCAAAAGCTCGGGCATCAAAATTATGAAAAAATAAAATTGGCCAGAATTATTATTTATTTTGACAGGACCGGACCAGTCCACTTTTTCAGAAAAGGGGCTGTCTAAATTTGGGTAGTTTTGAAGATCAAAAAATTGTGTTTTTTGACATGTCTGAACCTGTAAGCTTTCTGAAAAGAACAGTACATTAAAATTATGAAAAATAAAATTGTCCAAAATTGTAATTTTTTTGGACAGGTCCGACCAGTCCACTTTTACAGAAAAGGGGGTGTCTAAATTTGGGTAGTTTTGAAGATCAAAAATTGTGTTTTCTTGACATGTCTGAACCTGTAAGCTTTGAAAAGAACAGTACATTAAAATTATGAAAAAAAATAAAATTGGCCAAAATTTAATTTTTTCGACAGGTCCGGACCAGTCCACTTTTTACAGAAAAGGGGGTGTCTTAATTTGGGTAGTTTTGAAGATCAAAAATTGTGTTTTCTTGACATGTCTGAACCTGTAAGCTTTTTCAAAAGCTCGGGCATCAAAATTATGAAAAAATAAAATTGGCCAAAATTTAATTTTTTCGACAGGTCCGGACCAGTTCACTTTTACAGAAAAGGGGGTGTCTAAATTTTGGTAGTTCTGAAGATCAAAAAATTGTGTTTTCTTGACCTCTCTGAACCTGGAAGCTTTTTCAAAAGAACAGTACATTAAAATTATGAAAAATAAAATTGGCCAGAATTATTATTTATTTTGACAGGACCGGACCAGTCCACTTTTTCAGAAAAGGGGGTGTCTAAATTTTGGTAGTTCTGAAGATCAAAAAATTGTGTTTTCTTGACATGTCTGAACCTGTAAGCTTTTTCAAAAGCTCGGGCATTGAAATTATGAAAAAATAAAATTGGCCAGAATTATTATTTATTTTGACAGGTCCGGACCAGTCCACTTTTTCAGAAAAGGGGCTGTCTAAATTTGGGTAGTTTTGAAGATCAAAAAATTGTGTTTTCTTGACATGTCTGAACCTGTAAGCTTTCTGAAAAGAACAGTACATTAAAATTATGAAAAAAATAAAATTGGCCAAATTTAATTTTTTCGACAGGTCCGGACCAGTCCACTTTTACAGAAAAGGGGGTTTCTAAATTTGGGTAGTTTTGAAGATCAAAAATTTGTGTTTTCTTGACATGTCTGAACCTGTAAGCTTTTTTCAAAAGAACAGTACATTAAAATTATGAAAAAAAAATAAAATTGGCCAAAATTTTTTTTTTGACAGGACCGGACCAGTCCACTTTTTCAAAAAGGGGGTGTTTAAATTTGGGTAGTTCTGAAGATCAAAAATTGTGTTTTCTTGACAGGTCTGAACCTGTAAGCTTTCTCAAAAGTTCAGGGCATTGAAATTATGAAAAAATGAAATGGCCCAAAATTATTATTTTTTTCAACAGGTCCGGACCAGTCCACTTTTTCAGAAAAGGGGTGTCTAAATTTGGGTAGTTTTGAAGATCAAAAATTGTGTTTTCTTGACATGTCTGAACCTGTTTTTTTCAAAAAAGAACAGTACATTAAAATTATGAAAAATAAAATTGGCCAAAAAAATTAATTTTTTTTGACAGGTCGGACCAGTCCACTTTTTACAGAAAAAGGGGTGTCTAAATTTGGGTAGTTTTGAAGATCAAAAAATTGTGTTTTCTTGACATGTCTGAACCTGTAAGCTTTCTCAAAAGAACAGTACATTAAAATTATGAAAAAATAAAATTGGCCAAAATTTATTTTTTTCGACAGGTCCGGACCAGTCCACTTTTACAGAAAAGGGGGTGTCTAAATTTGGGTAGTTTTGAAGATCAAAAATTGTGTTTTCTTGACATGTCTGAACCTGTAAGCTTTTCAAAAGAACAGTACATTAAAATTATGAAAAAATAAAATTGGCCAAAATTATTATTTTTTCGACAGGTCCGGACCAGTCCACTTTTTTCAGAAAGGGGGTGTCTAAATTTTTGGTAGTTTTGAAGATCAAAAAAATTGTGTTTTCTTGACATGTCTGAACCTGTAAGCTTTCTCAAAAGCTCGGGCATCAAAATTATGAAAAAATAAAATTGGCCAAAATTTAATTTTTTCGACAGGTCCGGACCAGTCCACTTTTTCAGAAAAGGGGGTGTCTAAATTTGGGTAGTTTTGAAGATCAAAAATTGTGTTTTCTTGACATGTCTGAACCTGTAAGCCTTTCTCAAAAGAACAGTACATTAAAATTATGAAAAAATAAAATTGGCCAAAATTTTATTTTTTCGACAGGTCCGGACCAGTCCACTTTTTCAGAAAAGGGGCTGTCTAAATTTGGGTAGTTTTGAAGATCAAAAAATTGTGTTTTCTTGACATGTCTGAACCTGTAAGCTTTTTCAAAAGAACAGGGGCATTAAAATTATGAAAAAAAAAATTGGCCAAAATTTAATTTTTTTGACAGGTCCGGACCAGTCCACTTTTACAGAAAAGGGGGGTGTCTAAATTTGGGTAGTTTTGAAGATCAAAAAATTGTGTTTTCTTGACATGTCTGAACCTGTAAGCTTTCTCAAAAGAACAGTACATTAAAATTATGAAAAATAAAATTGGCCAAAATTTAATTTTTTTTGACAGGTCCGGACCAGTCCACTTTTACAGAAAAGGGGGTGTCTAAATTTGGGTAGTTTTGAAGATCAAAAAATTGTGTTTTCTTGACATGTCTGAACCTGTAAGCTTTTTCAAAAACTCGGCATTAAAATTATGAAAAATAAAATTGGCCAAAAATTAATTTTTTTTTTGACAGGTCCGGACCAGTCCACTTTTACAGAAAAGGGGGTGTCTAAATTTTGGTAGTTTTGAAGATCAAAAAATTGTGTTTTCTTGACAGGTCTGAACCTGTAAGCTTTCTCAAAAGAACAGTACATTAAAATTATGAAAAAAATGAAATTGGCCAAAATTTTATTTTTTTCGACAGGTCCGGACCAGTCCACTTTTACAGAAAAGGGGGGGTGTCTAAATTTGGGTAGTTTTGAAGATCAAAAAATTGTGTTTTCTTGACATGTCTGAACCTGTAAGCTTTTCTCAAAAGAACAGTACATTAAAATTATGAAAAAATAAAATTGGCCAAAATTTAATTTTTTTCGACAGGTCCGGACCAGTCCACTTTTTACAGAAAAGGGGGTGTCTAAATTTGGGTAGTTTTGAAGATCAAAAATTGTGTTTTCTTGACATGTCTGAACCTGTAAGCTTTCTCAAAAGAACAGTACATTAAAATTATGAAAAAATAAAATTGGCCAAAATTATTTTTTTTTTGACAGGTCCGACCAGTCCACTTTTACAGAAAAGGGGGGTGTCTAAATTTGGGTAGTTTTGAAGATCAAAAAATTGTGTTTTCTTGACATGTCTGAACCTGTAAGCTTTTTTCAAAAGAACGGGTATTGAAATTATGAAAAATAAAATTGGCCAAAATTTTAATTTTTTTGACAGGTCCGGACCAGTCCACTTTTTCAGAAAAGGGGGGTCTAAATTTGGGTAGTTTGAAGATCAAAAATTGTGTTTTCTTGACATGTCTGAACCTGTAAGTTTTTTCAAAAGAACAGGGCATTAAAATTATGAAAAATAAAATTGGCCAAAATTTAATTTTTTCGACAGGTCCGGACCAGTCCACTTTTTTTCAGAAAAAGGGGTGTCTAAATTTGGGTAGTTTTGAAGATCAAAAATTGTGTTTTCTTGACATGTCTGAACCTGTAAGCTTTCTCAAAAGAACAGTACATTAAAATTATGAAAAATAAAATTGGCCAAAATTTATTTTTTTTCGACAGGTCCGGACCAGTCCACTTTTACAGAAAAGGGGGTGTCTAAATTTGGGTAGTTTTGAAGATCAAAAATTGTGTTTTCTTGACATGTCTGAACCTGTAAGCTTTTTCAAAAGAACAGTACATTAAAATTATGAAAAATAAAATTGGCCAAAATTTTTTTTTTTTCGACAGGTCCGGACCAGTCCACTTTTTCAAAAAAGGGGGTGTCTAAATTTGGTAGTTTTGAAGATCAAAAAATTGTGTTTTCTTGACAGGTCTGAACCTGTAAGCTTTCTCAAAAGTTCAGGGCATTGAAATTATGAAAAAATAAAATGGGCCAAAATTATTATTTTTTTTCGACAGGTCCGGACCAGTCCACTTTTTTCAGAAAAGGGGGTGTCTAAATTTGGGTAGTTTTGAAGATCAAAAATTGTGTTTTCTTGACATGTCTGAACCTGTAAGCTTTCTCAAAAGAACAGTACATTAAAATTATGAAAAAATAAAATTGGCCAAAATTTATTTTTTCGACAGGTCCGGACCAGTCCACTTTTTTACAGAAAAAGGGGGTGTCTAAATTTGGGTAGTTTTGAAGATCAAAAATTGTGTTTTCTTGACATGTCTGAACCTGTAAGCTTTCTCAAAAGAACAGTACATTAAAATTATGAAAAAATAAAATTGGCCAAAATTATTATTTTTTTGACAGGTCCGGACCAGTCCACTTTTACAGAAAAGGGGGTGTCTAAATTTGGGTAGTTTTGAAGATCAAAAATTGTGTTTTTTGACATGTCTGAACCTGTAAGCTTTTCAAAAGAACAGTACATTAAAATTATGAAAAATAAAATTGGCCAAAATTATTATTTTTTCGACAGGTCCGGACCAGTCCACTTTTTACAGAAAAGGGGGTGTCTAAATTTGGGTAGTTTTGAAGATCAAAAAATTGTGTTTTTTGACATGTCTGAACCTGTAAGCTTTCTCAAAAGAACAGTACATTAAAATTATGAAAAATAAAATTGGCCAAAATTTATTTTTTTTGACAGGTCCGACCAGTCCACTTTTACAGAAAAGGGGTTTCTAAATTTTGGTAGTTTTGAAGATCAAAAATTGTGTTTTCTTGACAGGTCTGAACCTGTAAGCTTTTTTCAAAAGTTCGGGCATTGAAATTATGAAAAAAAATAAAATTGGCCAAAATTATAATTTTTTTTCGACAGGTCCGACCAGTCCACTTTTTCAGAAAAGGGGGTGTCTAAATTTGGGTAGTTTTGAAGATCAAAAATTGTGTTTTCTTGACATGTCTGAACCTGTAAGCTTTCTCAAAAGAACAGTACATTAAAATTATGAAAAATAAAATTGGCCAAAATTTAATTTTTTTCGACAGGTCCGGACCAGTCCACTTTTTACAGAAAAGGGGGTCTCTAAATTTGGGTAGTTTTGAAGATCAAAAATTGTGTTTTCTTGACATGTCTGAACCTGTAAGCTTTTTCAAAAGTTCGGGCATGAAATTATGAAAAAAAAATTGGCCCAAAATTTTTTTTTTTTGACAGGTCCGGACCAGTCCACTTTTTCAGAAAAGGGGGTGTTTAAATTTTGGTAGTTTTGAAGATCAAAAAATTGTGTTTTCTTGACAGGTCTGAACCTGTAAGCTTTTCAAAAAAAGTTCGGGCATTGAAATTATGAAAAATGAAATGGCCCAAAATTATTATTTTTTCGACAGGTCCGGACCAGTCCACTTTTACAGAAAAGGGGTGTCTAAATTTGGGTAGTTTTGAAGATCAAAAAATTGTGTTTTCTTGACATGTCTGAACCTGTAAGCTTTCTCAAAAGAACAGTACATTAAAATTATGAAAAAATAAAATTGGCCAAAATTTATTTTTTTTGACAGGACCGGACCAGTCCACTTTTACAGAAAAGGGGTGTCTAAATTTGGGTAGTTTTGAAGATCAAAAAATTGTGTTTTCTTGACATGTCTGAACCTGTAAGCTTTTCAAAAGAACAGTACATTAAAATTATGAAAAATAAAATTGGCCAAAATTTATTTTTTTTCGACAGGTCCGGACCAGTCCACTTTTTCAGAAAAGGGGGTGTCTAAATTTTGGTAGTTCTGAAGATCAAAAATTGTGTTTTCTTGACATGTCTGAACCTGTAAGCTTTTCAAAAGAACAGGCATTAAAATTATGAAAAATAAAATTGGCCAAAATTTAATTTTTTTCGACAGGTCCGGACCAGTCCACTTTTTCAGAAAAGGGGGTGTCTAAATTTGGGTAGTTTTGAAGATCAAAAATTGTGTTTTCTTGACATGTCTGAACCTGTAAGCTTTCTCAAAAGAACAGTACATTAAAATTATGAAAAAATAAAATTGGCCAAAATTTAATTTTTTTCGACAGGTCCGGACCAGTCCACTTTTACAGAAAAGGGGGTGTCTAAATTTGGGTAGTTTTGAAGATCAAAAAATTGTGTTTTCTTGACATGTCTGAACCTGTAAGCTTTTCAAAAGAACAGGCATTAAAATTATGAAAAATAAAATTGGCCAAAATTTTATTTTTTGACAGGTCCGGACCAGTCCACTTTTTTCAAAAAGGGGGTGTTTAAATTTTGGTAGTTTTGAAGATCAAAAATTGTGTTTTCTTGACAGGTCTGAACCTGTAAGGTTTTCTCAAAAGTTCAGGGCATTGAAATTATGAAAAATAAAAATGGCCAAAATTATTATTTTTTTCGACAGGTCCGGACCTGTCCACTTTTACAGAAAAGGGGGTGTCTAAATTTGGGTAGTTTTGAAGATCAATAAATTGTGTTTTCTTGACATGTCTGAACCTGTAAGTTTTTTCAAAAGAACAGTACATTAAAATTATGAAAAATAAAATTGGCCAAAATTATTATTTTTTTTGACAGGTCCGACCAGTCCACTTTTTTCAGAAAAGGGGGTGTCTAAATTTTGGTAGTTTTGAAGATCAAAAAATTGTGTTTTCTTGACATGTCTGAACCTGTAAGCTTTCTCAAAAGAACAGGGCATTAAAATTATGAAAAAATAAAATTGGCCAAAATTTAATTTTTTTCGACAGGTCCGGACCAGTCCACTTTTTTCAGAAAAAGGGGGTGTCTAAATTTGGGTAGTTTTGAAGATCAAAAATTGTGTTTTCTTGACATGTCTGAACCTGTAAGCTTTCTCAAAAGAACAGTACATTAAAATTATGAAAAATAAAATTGGCCAAAATTTAATTTTTTTTCGACAGGTCCGGACCAGTCCACTTTTTACAGAAAAGGGGGTGTCTAAATTTGGGTAGTTTTGAAGATCAAAAATTGTGTTTTCTTGACATGTCTGAACCTGTAAGCTTTTTCAAAAAAACAGCATTAAAATTATGAAAAAATAAATTGGCCAAAAAAATTATTTTTTTTTTGACAGGTCCGGACCAGTCCACTTTTTTCAAAAAAGGGGGTGTCTAAATTTTGGTAGTTTTGAAGATCAAAAATTGTGTTTTCTTGACAGGTCTGAACCTGTAAGCTTTCTCAAAAGATCGGGCATTGAAATTATGAAAAAATGAAATGGCCCAAAATTATTATTTTTTTTCGACAGGTCCGGACCAGTCCACTTTTTCAGAAAAGGGGGTGTCTAAATTTGGGTAGTTTTGAAGATCAAAAATTGTGTTTTCTTGACATGTCTGAACCTGTAAGCTTTCAAAAGAACAGTACATTAAAATTATGAAAAAATAAAATTGGCCAAAAATTTTTTTTTTTCGACAGGTCCGGACCAGTCCACTTTTACAGAAAAGGGGGTGTCTAAATTTGGGTAGTTTTGAAGATCAATAAATTGTGTTTTCTTGACATGTCTGAACCTGTAAGCTTTCTCAAAAGAACAGTACATTAAAATTATGAAAAATAAAATTGGCCAAAATTTAATTTTTTTTTGACAGGTCCGGACCAGTCCACTTTTTACAGAAAAGGGGGGTGTCTAAATTTGGGTAGTTTTGAAGATCAAAAATTGTGTTTTCTTGACATGTCTGAACCTGTAAGCTTTCTCAAAAGTTCGGGCACAAATTATGAAAAATAAAATTGGCCAAAATTTTATTTTTTTCGACAGGTCCGGACCAGTCCACTTTTTTTCAGAAAAGGGGCTGTCTAAATTTGGGTAGTTTTGAAGATCAAAAATTGTGTTTTCTTGACAGGTCTGAACCTGTAAGCTTTTTCAAAAGTTCAGGGCATTGAAATTATGAAAAATAAAATGGGCCAAAATTATTATTTTTTTCGACAGGTCCGACCAGTCCACTTTTTACAGAAAAGGGGGTGTCTAAATTTGGGTAGTTTTGAAGATCAAAAAATTGTGTTTTCTTGACATGTCTGAACCTGTAAGCTTTTCTCAAAAGCTCAGGCATTAAAATTATGAAAAATAAAATTGGCCAAAATTTAATTTTTCGACAGGTCCGGACCAGTCCACTTTTTCAGAAAAGGGGGTGTCTAAATTTGGGTAGTTTTGAAGATCAAAAATTGTGTTTTCTTGACATGTCTGAACCTGTAAGCTTTTCTCAAAAGAACAGTACATTAAAAGTATGAAAAAATAAAATTGGCCAAAATTTAATTTTTTTCGACAGGTCCGGACCAGTCCACTTTTACAGAAAAGGGGGGTGTCTAAATTTGGGTAGTTTTGAAGATCAAAAAATTGTGTTTTCTTGACATGTCTGAACCTGTAAGCTTTTTCAAAAGCTCGGGCATTGAAATTATGAAAAATAAAATTGGCCAAAATTTTTTTTTTTTTGACAGGTCCGGACCAGTCCACTTTTTTTCAAAAAGGGGGTGTCTAAATTTGGGTAGTTTTGAAGATCAAAAATTGTGTTTTCTTGACAGGTCTGAACCTGTAAGCTTTTCAAAAGAACAGGGCATAAAATTATGAAAATAAAATTGGCCCAAAATTATTATTTTTTTCGACAGGTCCGGACCAGTCCACTTTTACAGAAAAGGGGGTGTCTAAATTTGGGTAGTTTTGAAGATCAAAAAATTGTGTTTTCTTGACATGTCTGAACCTGTAAGCTTTTTCAAAAGAACAGGGCATAAAAAATTATGAAAAATAAAATTGGCCAAAATTATTATTTTTTTGACAGGTCCGGACCAGTCCACTTTTACAGAAAAGGGGGTGTCTAAATTTTGGTAGTTTGAAGATCAAAAAATTGTGTTTTCTTGACAGGTCTGAACCTGTAAGCTTTTTCAAAAGAACAGGGCATTAAAATTATGAAAAATGAAATTGGCCAAAATTATTATTTTTTCGACAGGTCCGGACCAGTCCACTTTTACAGAAAAGGGGGTGTCTAAATTTGGGTAGTTTTGAAGATCAAAAAATTGTGTTTTCTTGACATGTCTGAACCTGTAAGCTTTCTCAAAAGAACAGTACATCGAAATTATGAAAAATAAAATTGGCCAAAATTATAATTTTTTTTGACAGGTCCGGACCAGTCCACTTTTTTTCAGAAAAGGGGGTGTCTAAATTTTGGTAGTTTTGAAGATCAAAAAATTGTGTTTTCTTGACATGTCTGAACCTGTAAGCTTTTCAAAAGAACAGGCATTAAAATTATGAAAAATAAAATTGGCCAAAATTTAATTTCGACGACAGGTCCGGACCAGTCCACTTTTTCAGAAAAAGGGGTGTCTAAATTTGGGTAGTTTTGAAGATCAAAAATTGTGTTTTCTTGACATGTCTGAACCTGTAAGCTTTTCTCAAAAGAACAGTACATTAAAATTATGAAAAATAAAATTGGCCAAAATTTAATTTTTTTTCGACAGGTCCGGACCAGTCCACTTTTTACAGAAAAGGGGGTGTCTAAATTTGGTAGTTTTGAAGATCAAAAATTGTGTTTTCTTGACATGTCTGAACCTGTAAGCTTTTGAAAAGAAAAGCTCGGGCATTAAAATTATGAAAAATAAAATTGGCCAAAATTTTTTTTTTTTTTGACAGGTCCGGACCAGTCCACTTTTTCAGAAAAGGGGGTGTCTAAATTTGGGTAGTTTTGAAGATCAAAAAATTGTGTTTTCTTGACATGTCTGAACCTGTGTTTTTTCTCAAAAGAACGGGCATTGAAATTATGAAAAAATAAAATTGGCCAAAATTATTATTTTTTTGACAGGTCCGGACCAGTCCACTTTTTCAGAAAAGGGGTGTCTAAATTTGGGTAGTTTTGAAGATCAAAAATTGTGTTTTCTTGACATGTCTGAACCTGTAAGCTTTTTCAAAAGAACAGTACATTAAAATTATGAAAAATAAAATGGCCAAAATTATTATTTTTTTTGACAGGTCCGGACCAGTCCACTTTTTACAGAAAAGGGGTGTCTAAATTTGGGTAGTTTTGAAGATCAAAAATTGTGTTTTCTTGACATGTCTGAACCTGTAAGCTTTTTCAAAAGAACAGTACATTAAAATTATGAAAAATAAAATTGGCCAAAATTTAATTATTTTTTTCGACAGGTCCGGACCAGTCCAATTTTTTACAGAAAAGGGGGTGTCTAAATTTGGGTAGTTTTGAAGATCAAAAAATTGTGTTTTCTTGACATGTCTGAACCTGTAAGCTTTTCTCAAAAGAACAGGGCATTAAAATTATGAAAAAATAAAATTGGCCAAAATTTAATTTTCGACAGGTCCGGACCAGTCCACTTTTACAGAAAAAGGGGGTGTCTAAATTTGGGTAGTTTTGAAGATCAAAAAATTGTGTTTTCTTGACATGTCTGAACCTGTAAGCTTTTTCAAAAGAACGGGCATTTAAAATTATGAAAAATAAAATTGGCCAAAATTTAATTTTTTCGACAGGTCCGGACCAGTCCACTTTTTCAAAAAAGGGGGTGTCTAAATTTGGGTAGTTTTGAAGATCAATAAATTGTGTTTTCTTGACATGTCTGAACCTGTAAGCTTTCTCAAAAGAACAGGGCATTAAAATTATGAAAAAATAAAATGGCCCAAAATTTAATTTTTTTCGACAGGTCCGGACCAGTCCACTTTTACAGAAAAGGGGGTTTCTAAATTTGGGTAGTTTTGAAGATCAAAAATTGTGTTTTCTTGACATGTCTGAACCTGTAAGCTTTTTCAAAAGAACAGTACATTAAAATTATGAAAAATAAAATTGGCCAAAATTTAATTTTTTGACAGGTCCGGACCAGTCCACTTTTTTTACAGAAAAAGGGGGTGTCTAAATTTGGGTAGTTTTGAAGATCAAAAAATTGTGTTTTCTTGACAGGTCTGAACCTGTAAGCTTTTCTCAAAAGTTCGGGGCATTGAAATTATGAAAAATGAAATGGCCCAAAATTATTAATTTTTTCGACAGGTCCGGACCAGTCCACTTTTTACAGAAAAGGGGGGTGTCTAAATTTGGGTAGTTTTGAAGATCAAAAAATTGTGTTTTCTTGACATGTCTGAACCTGTAAGCTTTTTCAAAAAGAACAGTACATTAAAATTATGAAAAATAAAATTGGCCAAAAATTTTTTTTTTCGACAGGTCCGGACCAGTCCACTTTTACAGAAAAGGGGTGTCTAAATTTTGGTAGTTTTGAAGATCAAAAATTGTGTTTTCTTGACATGTCTGAACCTGTAAGCTTTTTCAAAAGCTCAGGGCATTAAAATTATGAAAAATAAAATTGGCCAAAATTTAATTTTTTTCGACAGGTCCGGACCAGTCCACTTTTTCAGAAAAAGGGGTGTCTAAATTTGGGTAGTTTTGAAGATCAAAAAATTGTGTTTTCTTGACAGGTCTGAACCTGTAAGCTTTTCAAAAGAACGGGGCATTGAAATTATGAAAAATAAAATGGCCCAAAATTATTATTTTTTTGACAGGTCCGGACCAGTCCACTTTTTTCAGAAAAGGGGGGTGTCTAAATTTGGGTAGTTTTGAAGATCAAAAATTGTGTTTTCTTGACATGTCTGAACCTGTAAGCTTTTTCAAAAGAACAGGGGCATCGAAATTATGAAAAATAAAATTGGCCAAAATTTATTTTTTTTTTTGACAGGTCCGGACCAGTCCACTTTTTCAGAAAAGGGGCTGTCTAAATTTGGGTAGTTTTGAAGATCAAAAAATTGTGTTTTCTTGACATGTCTGAACCTGTAAGCTTTCTCAAAAGAACAGTACATTAAAATTATGAAAAATAAAATTGGCCAAAATTTAATTTTTTTCGACAGGTCCGGACCAGTCCACTTTTACAGAAAAGGGGGTCTCTAAATTTGGGTAGTTTTGAAGATCAAAAAATTGTGTTTTCTTGACATGTCTGAACCTGTAAGCTTTCTCAAAAGTTCGGGGCATTAAAATTATGAAAAATAAAATTGGCCAAAAATTATTTTTTTTTCGACAGGTCCGACCAGTCCACTTTTTACAGAAAAGGGGTTTCTAAATTTGGGTAGTTTTGAAGATCAAAAAAATTGTGTTTTCTTGACATGTCTGAACCTGTAAGCTTTTAAAAGAAAAGTCGGCATTAAAATTATGAAAAATAAAATTGGCCAAAATTATTATTTTTTTTGACAGGTCCGGACCAGTCCACTTTTTTTTCAGAAAAGGGGGTGTCTAAATTTGGGTAGTTTTGAAGATCAAAAATTGTGTTTTCTTGACATGTCTGAACCTGTAAGCTTTTCAAAAGAACAGCACATTAAAATTATGAAAAAAATAAAATTGGCCAAAATTTATTTTTTTTCGACAGGTCCGGACCAGTCCACTTTTTCAGAAAAGGGGGTGTCTAAATTTGGGTAGTTTTGAAGATCAAAAAATTGTGTTTTCTTGACATGTCTGAACCTGTAAGCTTTCTCAAAAGAACAGTACATTAAAATTATGAAAAATAAAATTGGCCAAAATGTAATTTTTTCGACAGGTCCGGACCAGTCCACTTTTACAGAAAAGGGGGTGTCTAAATTTGGGTAGTTTTGAAGATCAATAAATTGTGTTTTCTTGACATGTCTGAACCTGTAAGCTTTTTTCAAAAGCTCGGGCACATTAAAATTATGAAAAATAAAATTGGCCAAAATTATTTTTTTTTTTGACAGGTCCGGACCAGTCCACTTTTTTCAGAAAAGGGGGTGTCTAAATTTGGGTAGTTTTGAAGATCAAAAAATTGTGTTTTCTTGACATGTCTGAACCTGTAAGTTTTCTCAAAAGTTCTACATTGAAATTATGAAAAAATGAAATTGGCCAAAATTATTATTTTTTTCGACAGGTCCGGACCAGTCCACTTTTACAGAAAAGGGGGTGTCTAAATTTGGGTAGTTTTGAAGATCAAAAAATTGTGTTTTCTTGACATGTCTGAACCTGTAAGCTTTTTCAAAAGCTCGGGCATCAAAATTATGAAAAATAAAATTGGCCAAAATTAATTTTTTTTCGACAGGTCCGGACCAGTCCACTTTTTTCAGAAAAGGGGGTGTCTAAATTTGGGTAGTTTTGAAGATCAAAAATTGTGTTTTCTTGACATGTCTGAACCTGTAAGCTTTTTTCAAAAGAACAGTACATTAAAATTATGAAAAATAAAATTGGCCAAAATTTAATTTTTTTTCGACAGGTCCGGACCAGTCCACTTTTTACAGAAAAGGGGGTGTCTAAATTTGGGTAGTTTTGAAGATCAAAAATTGTGTTTTCTTGACATGTCTGAACCTGTAAGCTTTCAAAAAACTCGGCATTAAAATTATGAAAAAATAAAATTGGCCAAAATTTAATTTTTTTGACAGGTCCGGACCAGTCCACTTTTTTACAAAAAAGGGGTGTCTAAATTTGGGTAGTTTTGAAGATCAAAAAATTGTGTTTTCTTGACAGGTCTGAACCTGTAAGCTTTTCTCAAAAGTTCAGGGCATTGAAATTATGAAAAATAAAATGGCCAAAAATTATTTTTTTTCGACAGGTCCGGACCAGTCCACTTTTACAGAAAAGGGGGTGTCTAAATTTGGGTAGTTTTGAAGATCAAAAAATTGTGTTTTTTGACATGTCTGAACCTGTAAGCTTTTCTCAAAAGAACAGTACATTAAAATTATGAAAAATAAAATTGGCCAAAATTTAATTTTTTTGACAGGTCCGGACCAGTCCACTTTTACAGAAAAGGGGGTGTCTAAATTTGGGTAGTTTTGAAGATCAAAAAATTGTGTTTTCTTGACATGTCTGAACCTGTAAGCTTTCTGAAAAGAACAGTACATTAAAATTATGAAAAAATAAAATTGGCCAAAATTTAATTTTTTCGACAGGTCCGGACCAGTCCACTTTTTTTACAGAAAAGGGGGTGTCTAAATTTTGGTAGTTTTGAAGATCAAAAAATTGTGTTTTCTTGACATGTCTGAACCTGTAAGCTTTTCAAAAGAACAGCATCATTAAAATTATGAAAAATAAAATTGGCCAAAATTTATTTTTTTTCGACAGGTCCGGACCAGTCCACTTTTTCAGAAAAGGGGGTATCTAAATTTGGGTAGTTTTGAAGATCAAAAAATTGTGTTTTCTTGACAGGTCTGAACCTGTAAGCTTTCTCAAAAGTTCGGGGCATTGAAATTATGAAAAATAAAAATGGCCCAAAATTATTATTTTTTTCGACAGGTCCGACCAGTCCACTTTTTCAGAAAAGGGGGGTGTCTAAATTTGGGTAGTTTTGAAGATCAAAAAATTGTGTTTTCTTGACAGGTCTGAACCTGTAAGCTTTTCAAAAGTTCAGGCATTGAAATTATGAAAAAATAAAATTGGCCAGAATTATTATTTTTTCGACAGGTCCGGACCTGTCCACTTTTACAGAAAAGGGGGTTTCTAAATTTGGGTAGTTTTGAAGATCAAAAAATTGTGTTTTCTTGACATGTCTGAACCTGTAAGCTTTCTCAAAAGAACAGTACATTAAAATTATGAAAAATAAAATTGGCCAAAAATTAATATTTTTTTGACAGGTCCGGACCAGTCCACTTTTTTACAGAAAAGGGGTGTCTAAATTTGGGTAGTTTTGAAGATCAAAAAATTGTGTTTTCTTGACATGTCTGAACCTGTAAGCTTTTTCAAAAGAACAGTACATTAAAATTATGAAAAAAAAATAAAATTGGCCAAAATTATTATTTTTTTGACAGGTCCGGACCAGTCCACCTTTTACAGAAAAGGGGGTGTCTAAATTTGGGTAGTTTTGAAGATCAAAAAATTGTGTTTTCTTGACATGTCTGAACCTGTAAGCTTTCTCAAAAGAACAGTACATTAAAAGTATGAAAAAATAAAATTGGCCAAAATTTTTTTTTTTGACAGGTCCGGACCAGTCCACTTTTACAGAAAAGGGGGTGTCTAAATTTTGGTAGTTTTGAAGATCAAAAAATTGTGTTTTCTTGACATGTCTGAACCTGTAAGCTTTTTCTCAAAAGTTCGGGGCATTTAAAATTATGAAAAATGAAATGGCCCAAAATTATTATTTTTTTTGACAGGTCCGGACCAGTCCACTTTTTCAGAAAAAGGGGGTTCTAAATTTGGGTAGTTTGAAGATCAAAAAATTGTGTTTTCTTGACATGTCTGAACCTGTAAGCTTTTTCAAAAGAACAGGGCATTAAAATTATGAAAAAAAAAATTGGCCAAAATTTTATTTTTTTTCGACAGGTCCGGACCAGTCCACTTTTTTCAGAAAAGGGGTGTCTAAATTTGGGTAGTTTTGAAGATCAAAAAATTGTGTTTTTTTGACATGTCTGAACCTGTAAGCTTTTCTCAAAAGAACAGTACTAAAATTATGAAAAATAAAATTGGCCAAAATTTAATTTTTTTCGACAGGTCCGACCAGTCCACTTTTACAGAAAAAGGGGGTGTCTAAATTTGGGTAGTTTTGAAGATCAAAAAATTGTGTTTTCTTGACAGGTCTGAACCTGTAAGCTTTCTCAAAAGAACAGGGCATTAAAATTATGAAAAATAAAATGGCCCAAAATTATTATTTTTTTTTTCGACAGGTCCGGACCTGTCCACTTTTACAGAAAAGGGGGTGTCTAAATTTGGGTAGTTTTGAAGATCAAAAAATTGTGTTTTCTTGACATGTCTGAACCTGTAAGCTTTTTCAAAAGAACAGGCATTAAAATTATGAAAAATAAAATTGGCCAAAATTATTATTTTTTTGACAGGTCCGGACCAGTCCACTTTTTCAGAAAAAGGGGTGTCTAAATTTTGGTAGTTTTGAAGATCAAAAATTGTGTTTTCTTGACATGTCTGAACCTGTAAGCTTTCTCAAAAGAACAGGGCATTAAAATTAAAAAATAAAATTGGCCAAAATTTAATTTTTTTTTCGACAGGTCCGGACCAGTCCACTTTTTTCAGAAAAGGGGGTATCTAAATTTGGGTAGTTTTGAAGATCAAAAATTGTGTTTTCTTGACATGTCTGAACCTGTAAGCTTTCTCAAAAGAACAGCATTAAAATTATGAAAAAATAAAATTGGCCAAAATTTTTTTTTTTCGACAGGTCCGGACCAGTCCACTTTTTTACAGAAAAGGGGGTGTCTAAATTTGGGTAGTTTTGAAGATCAAAAATTGTGTTTTCTTGACATGTCTGAACCTGTAAGCTTTTTTTTCAAAAGAACAGGCATTAAAATTATGAAAAATAAATTGGCCAAAATTTTTTTTTTTTTGACAGGTCCGGACCAGTCCACTTTTACAAAAAAGGGTGTCTAAATTTGGTAGTTTTGAAGATCAAAAATTGTGTTTTCTTGACATGTCTGAACCTGTAAGCTTTCTCAAAAGAACAGGGGCATTAAAATTATGAAAAAATGAAATTGGCCCAAAATTATTTTTTTTGACAGGTCCGGACCAGTCCACTTTTACAGAAAAAAAAGGGGTTTCTAAATTTGGGTAGTTTTGAAGATCAAAAATTGTGTTTTCTTGACATGTCTGAACCTGTAAGCTTTCTCAAAAAGAACAGTACATTAAAATTATGAAAAATAAAATTGGCCAAAATTTAATTTTTTTCGACAGGTCCGGACCAGTCCACTTTTACAGAAAAGGGGGTGTCTAAATTTGGGTAGTTTTGAAGATCAAAAAATTGTGTTTTCTTGACATGTCTGAACCTGTAAGCTTTTCAAAAAAGCTCGGCATTAAAATTATGAAAAATAAATTGGCCAAAATTTTTTTTTTTTGACAGGTCCGGACCAGTCCACTTTTTCACAAAAAGGGGTGTTTAAATTTGGGTAGTTTTGAAGATCAAAAATTGTGTTTTCTTGACATGTCTGAACCTGTAAGCTTTCTCAAAAGAACGGGCATTGAAATTATGAAAAATAAAATGGCCAAAATTATTATTTTTTTCGACAGATCCGGACCAGTCCACTTTTACAGAAAAGGGGGTTTCTAAATTTGGGTAGTTTTGAAGATCAAAAAATTGTGTTTTCTTGACATGTCTGAACCTGTAAGCTTTCTCAAAAGAACAGTACATTAAAATTATGAAAAAATAAAATTGGCCAAAATTTAATTTTTTGACAGGTCCGGACCAGTCCACTTTTTACAGAAAAGGGGGGTTTCTAAATTTTGGTAGTAGTTTTGAAGATCAAAAAATTGTGTTTTCTTGACATGTCTGAACCTGTAAGCTTTTTCAAAAGAACAGTACATTAAAATTATGAAAAAATAAAATTGGCCAAAATTTAATTTTTTCGACAGGTCCGGACCAGTTCACTTTTACAGAAAAGGGGGTGTCTAAATTTTGGTAGTTTTGAAGATCAAAAATTGTGTTTTCTTGACATGTCTGAACCTGTAAGCTTTCTCAAAAGAACAGTACATTAAAATTATGAAAAAATAAAATTGGCCAAAATTTAATTTTTTCGACAGGTCCGGACCAGTCCACTTTTACAGAAAAGGGGGTCTCTAAATTTGGGTAGTTTTGAAGATCAAAAATTGTGTTTTCTTGACAGGTCTGAACCTGTAAGCTTTCTCAAAAGTTCAGGGCATTGAAATTATGAAAAAATGAAATGGCCCAAAATTATTATTTTTTTCGACAGGTCCGGACCAGTCCACTTTTTTCAGAAAAGGGGGTGTCTAAATTTTGGTAGTTTTGAAGATCAAAAAATTGTGTTTTCTTGACATGTCTGAACCTGTAAGCTTTCTCAAAAGAACAGTACATTGAAATTATGAAAAAATAAAATTGGCCAAAATTATTATTTTTTTCGACAGGTCCGGACCAGTCCACTTTTTCAGAAAAGGGGGTGTCTAAATTTGGGTAGTTTTGAAGATCAAAAATTGTGTTTTCTTGACATGTCTGAACCTGTAAGCTTTCTCAAAAGAACAGTACATTAAAATTATGAAAAAAAAATTGGCCAAAATTATTATTTTTTTCGACAGGTCCGGACCAGTCCACTTTTTACAGAAAAAGGGGTGTCTAAATTTGGGTAGTTTTGAAGATCAAAAATTGTGTTTTCTTGACATGTCTGAACCTGTAAGCTTTCTCAAAAAAGAACAGTACATTAAAATTATGAAAAATAAAATTGGCCAAAATTTAATTTTTTTTCGACAGGTCCGGACCAGTCCACTTTTTCAGAAAAGGGGGTGTCTAAATTTGGGTAGTTTTGAAGATCAAAAAATTGTGTTTTCTTGACATGTCTGAACCTGTAAGCTTTCTCAAAAGAACGGGCATTAAAATTATGAAAAAAAAAATTGGCCAAAATTTAATTTTTTCGACAGGTCCGACCAGTCCACTTTTTACAGAAAAGGGGGTGTCTAAATTTGGGTAGTTTTGAAGATCAAAAATTGTGTTTTCTTGACAGGTCTGAACCTGTAAGCTTTTTCTCAAAAGTTCAGGGCATTAAAATTATGAAAAAAATAAAATTGGCCAAAATTATTATTTTTTTCGACAGGTCCGGACCAGTCCACTTTTACAGAAAAGGGGTGTCTAAATTTGGTAGTTTTGAAGATCAAAAATTGTGTTTTTTTGACAGGTCTGAACCTGTAAGCTTTTCAAAAGTTCAGGGCATTGAAATTATGAAAAAAAAAAATGGCCCAAAATTATTATTTTTTTTCGACAGGTCCGGACCAGTCCACTTTTTACAGAAAAGGGGGTTTCTAAATTTGGGTAGTTTTGAAGATCAAAAAATTGTGTTTTCTTGACATGTCTGAACCTGTAAGCTTTCTCAAAAAAGAACAGTACATTAAAATTATGAAAAATAAAATTGGCCAAAATTTAATTTTTTTTTCGACAGGTCCGGACCAGTCCACTTTTTTACAGAAAAGGGGGTGTCTAAATTTGGGTAGTTTTGAAGATCAAAAATTGTGTTTTTTGACATGTCTGAACCTGTAAGCTTTCTCAAAAGAACAGTACATTAAAATTATGAAAAAATAAAATTGGCCAAAATTTATTTTTTTTCGACAGGTCCGGACCAGTCCACTTTTTACAGAAAAGGGGGTGTCTAAATTTTGGTAGTTTTGAAGATCAAAAATTGTGTTTTCTTGACATGTCTGAACCTGTAAGCTTTTTCAAAAAGAACATCAACATTAAAATTATGAAAAAAAAAATTGGCCAAAATTTTATTTTTTTCGACAGGTCCGGACCAGTCCACTTTTTACAGAAAGGGGGTGTCTAATTTGGGTAGTTTTGAAGATCAAAAAATTGTGTTTTCTTGACAGGTCTGAACCTGTAAGCTTTCTCAAAAGAACAGGGGCATTGAAATTATGAAAAAATAAAATGGCCCAAAATTATTATTTTTTTTCGACAGGTCCGGACCAGTCCACTTTTTTCAGAAAAGGGGGTGTCTAAATTTGGGTAGTTCTGAAGATCAAAAATTGTGTTTTCTTGACATGTCTGAACCTGTAAGCTTTCTCAAAAGAACAGGCATTAAAATTATGAAAAATAAAATTGGCCAAAATTATAATTTTTTTCGACAGGTCCGGACCAGTCCACTTTTTTCAGAAAAGGGGGTATCTAAATTTGGGTAGTTTTGAAGATCAAAAATTGTGTTTTCTTGACATGTCTGAACCTGTAAGCTTTTCTCAAAAGAACAGTACATTAAAAGTATGAAAAAAATAAAATTGGCCAAAATTTAATTTTTTCGACAGGTCCGGACCAGTCCACTTTTTACAGAAAAAGGGGGTGTCTAAATTTGGGTAGTTTTGAAGATCAAAAATTGTGTTTTCTTGACATGTCTGAACCTGTAAGCTTTTTTCAAAAGAACAGGGCATTGAAATTATGAAAAAAAAATAAAATTGCCCAAAATTATTTTTTTTGACAGGTCCGGACCAGTCCACTTTTTTCAGAAAAGGGGTGTCTAAATTTGGGTAGTTTTGAAGATCAAAAATTGTGTTTTCTTGACATGTCTGAACCTGTAAGCTTTTTTCAAAAGAACAGGGCATTAAAATTATGAAAAATAAAATTGGCCAAAATTTATTATTTTTTCGACAGGTCCGGACCAGTCCACTTTTACAGAAAAGGGGGTTCTAAATTTGGGTAGTTTTGAAGATCAAAAAATTGTGTTTTCTTGACATGTCTCTGAACCTGTAAGCTTTTCAAAAGAACGGGGCATTAAAATTATGAAAAATAAAATTGGCCAAAATTATTATTTATTTTGACAGGTCCGGACCAGTCCACTTTTTCAGAAAAGGGGGGTGTCTAAATTTTGGTAGTTCTGAAGATCAAAAAATTGTGTTTTCTTGACATGTCTGAACCTGTAAGCTTTTCAAAAGCTCAGGCATTAAAATTATGAAAAAATAAAATTGGCCAAAATTTATTTTTTTTTCGACAGGTCCGGACCAGTCCACTTTTTTACAGAAAAGGGTGTCTTAATTTGGGTAGTTTTGAAGATCAAAAATTGTGTTTTCTTGACATGTCTGAACCTGTAAGCTTTTCTCAAAAGAACAGTACATTAAAATTATGAAAAATAAAATTGGCCAAAATTTAATTTTTTCGACAGGTCCGGACCAGTCCACTTTTTACAGAAAAAGGGGGTCTCTAAATTTGGGTAGTTTTGAAGATCAAAAATTGTGTTTTCTTGACATGTCTGAACCTGTAAGCTTTTTCAAAAGTTCGGGCATTAAAATTATGAAAAATAAAATTGGCCAAAATTATTATTTTTTTTGACAGGTCCGGACCAGTCCACTTTTTACAAAAAAGGGGGTTTAAATTTGGGTAGTTTTGAAGATCAAAAATTGTGTTTTCTTGACAGGTCTGAACCTGTAAGCTTTCTCAAAAGAACAGGGCATTGAAATTATGAAAAAAATAAAATGGGCCAAAATTATTATTTTTTTCGACAGGTCCGGACCAGTCCACTTTTACAGAAAGGGGGTTTCTAAATTTGGGTAGTTTTGAAGATCAAAAATTGTGTTTTCTTGACATGTCTGAACCTGTAAGCTTTTTCAAAAGTTCAGGCATTGAAATTATGAAAAATAAAATTGGCCAAATTATTATTTTTTTGACAGGTCCGGACCAGTCCACTTTTTCAGAAAAAGGGGGTTTCTAAATTTGGGTAGTTTTGAAGATCAAAAAAATTGTGTTTTCTTGACATGTCTGAACCTGTAAGCTTTTTCAAAAGAACAGCATTGAAATTATGAAAAAAATAAAATTGGCCAAAATTATTATTTTTTTTTTGACAGGTCCGGACCAGTCCACTTTTTCAGAAAAGGGGGTATCTAAATTTGGGTAGTTTTGAAGATCAAAAAATTGTGTTTTCTTTTGACATGTCTGAACCTGTAAGCTTTCTCAAAAAGAACAGTACATTAAAATTATGAAAAATAAAATTGGCCAAAATTAATTTTTTGACAGGTCCGGACCAGTCCACTTTTTACAGAAAAGGGGGTTTCTAAATTTGGGTAGTTTTGAAGATCAAAAATTGTGTTTTCTTGACATGTCTGAACCTGTAAGCTTTCTCAAAAGAACAGTACATTAAAATTATGAAAAAAATAAAATTGGCCAAAAATTAATTTTTTCGACAGGTCCGGACCAGTCCACTTTTACAGAAAAGGGGGGTGTCTAAATTTGGGTAGTTTTGAAGATCAAAAATTGTGTTTTCTTGACATGTCTGAACCTGTAAGTTTTTTCAAAAGCTCGGCATCGAAATTATGAAAAATAAAATTGGCCAAAATTATTATTTTTTTTTGACAGGTCCGGACCAGTCCACTTTTTTCAAAAAAGGGGGTGTTTAAATTTTGGTAGTTTTGAAGATCAAAAAATTGTGTTTTCTTGACAGGTCTGAACCTGTAAGCTTTTTCTCAAAAGAACAGGGCATTAAAAATTATGAAAAAATAAAATTGGCCCAAAATTTAATTATTTTTTTCGACAGGTCCGGACCAGTCCACTTTTTCAGAAAAAGGGGTGTCTAAATTTGGGTAGTTTTGAAGATCAAAAATTGTGTTTTTTTGACATGTCTGAACCTGTAAGCTTTCTCAAAAGAACAGTACATTAAATTATGAAAAAAATAAAATTGGCCAAAAATTTATTTTTTTTCGACAGGTCCGGACCAGTCCACTTTTTACAGAAAAGGGGGTGTCTAAATTTGGGTAGTTTTGAAGATCAAAAATTGTGTTTTCTTGACATGTCTGAACCTGTAAGCTTTTTCAAAAGAAGTCATATAAAAAATGAAAAAAATAAAATTGGCCAAAATTATAATTTTTTTTGACAGGTCCGGACCAGTCCACTTTTACAGAAAAGGGGTGTCTAAATTTGGGTAGTTTTGAAGATCAAAAAATTGTGTTTTCTTGACATGTCTGAACCTGTAAGCTTTTCTCAAAAGAACAGTACATTAAATTATGAAAAAATAAATTGGCCAAAATTTAATTTTTTTCGACAGGTCCGGACCAGTCCACTTTTACAGAAAAGGGGGGTGTCTAAATTTGGTAGTTTTGAAGATCAAAAAATTGTGTTTTCTTGACAGGTCTGAACCTGTAAGCTTTCTCAAAAGTTCGGGCATCAAAATTATGAAAAAAAAAATTGGCCCAAAAAATTATTTTTTTCGACAGGTCCGGACCAGTCCACTTTTACAGAAAAGGGGTATCTAAATTTGGGTAGTTTTGAAGATCAAAAATTGTGTTTTCTTGACAGGTCTGAACCTGTAAGTTTTCTCTCAAAAGTTCAGGGCATTGAAATTATGAAAAAATGAAATGGCCCAAAATTATTATTTTTTTCGACAGGTCCGGACCAGTCCACTTTTTCAGAAAAGGGGGTGTCTAAATTTTGGTAGTTTTGAAGATCAAAAAATTGTGTTTTCTTGACATGTCTGAACCTGTAAGCTTTCTCAAAAGCTCGGGCATCAAAATTATGAAAAATAAAATTGGCCAAAATTTAATTTTTTCGACAGGTCCGGACCAGTCCACTTTTTCAGAAAAGGGGGTGTCTAAATTTGGGTAGTTTTGAAGATCAAAAAATTGTGTTTTCTTGACATGTCTGAACCTGTAAGCTTTCTCAAAAGAACAGTACATTAAAATTATGAAAAATAAAATTGGCCAAAATTTAATTTTTTTCGACAGGTCCGGACCAGTCCACTTTTTACAGAAAAGGGGGTGTCTAAATTTGGGTAGTTTTGAAGATCAAAAATTGTGTTTTCTTGACATGTCTGAACCTGTAAGCTTTTTTCAAAAGTTCAGGCATTGAAATTATGAAAAAATAAAATTGGCCAAAAAATTATTATTTTTTGACAGGTCCGGACCAGTCCACTTTTTCAGAAAAGGGGGTGTTTAAATTTTGGTAGTTCTGAAGATCAAAAATTGTGTTTTCTTGACAGGTCTGAACCTGTAAGCTTTCTCAAAAGTTCAGGGGCATTGAAATTATGAAAAATGAAATGGCCCAAAATTATTATTTTTTTTTGACAGGTCCGGACCAGTCCACTTTTTCAGAAAAGGGGGTGTCTAAATTTGGGTAGTTTTGAAGATCAAAAATTGTGTTTTCTTGACATGTCTGAACCTGTAAGCTTTTTTCAAAAGAACAGTACATTAAAATTATGAAAAATAAAATTGGCCAAAATTTAATTTTTTTCGACAGGTCCGGACCAGTCCACTTTTTTACAGAAAAGGGGGTGTCTAAATTTGGGTAGTTTTGAAGATCAAAAATTGTGTTTTCTTGACATGTCTGAACCTGTAAGCTTTTCTCAAAAGAACAGCATTAAAATTATGAAAAAATAAAATTGGCCAAAATTATAATTTTTTTCGACAGGTCCGGACCAGTCCACTTTTACAGAAAAAGGGGGTGTCTAAATTTGGGTAGTTTTGAAGATCAAAAATTGTGTTTTTTTTGACATGTCTGAACCTGTAAGCTTTTCTCAAAAGAACAGTACATTGAAATTAAAAAATAAATGAAAAAAATAAAATTGGCCAAAATTTATTTTTTTTGTTTTTTGACAGGTCAAAAGAACAGACCAGTCCATTTTTCAGAAAAGGGGGTGTCTAAATTTGGGTAGTTTTGAAGATCAAAAAATTGTGTTTTCTTGACATGTCTGAACCTGTAAGCTTTCTCAAAAGAACAGGCATTAAAATTAAAAAAAAAAAAATTGCCAAAATTTAATTTTTTTGACAGGTCCGGACCAGTCCACTTTTTTACAGAAAAGGGGTGTCTAAATTTGGGTAGTTTTGAAGATCAAAAATTGTGTTTTCTTGACATGTCTGAACCTGTAAGACTATCATGGACATTTAAAATTGGCCAAAAATTATTTTTTTCAGATGTTATAGTTAATCAAAAACTTGGATCGCATTATTGAGGAGTTTAAATAAAAAGTGATCCGGAAATGAATGATTAAAATTATGAAAAAAAAAATTATTAAATTTATTTTGACAGGTCCGGACCAGTCCACTTTTTCAAAAAAGGGGGTGTCTAAATTTGGGTAGTTTTGAAGATCAAAATTGTTGTTGTTTGCAGGAAAAATATTAAAACCAAAATTTTGACAGGAACCAGTCCACTTTTTTAAAAAGGGTGTCTAAATTTAAGTTTTGAAGATCAAAAAATTGTTTTTTTGACATGTCTGAACCTGTTTTATCAAAAGAAATTGAAATTAAATGGACTGCAAAAATTTAATTTTTTTCGACAGGTCCGGACCAGTCCACTTTTACAGAAAAGGGGTTCTAAATTTGGGTAGTTTTGAAGATCAAAAATTGTGTTTTCTTGACATGTCTGAACCTGTAAGCTTTCTCAAAAGAACAGTACAAAAAAAGTATGAAAAAAATAAAATTGGCAAAATTTTAATTTTTTCGACAGGTCCGGACCAGTCCACTTTTACAGAAAAGGGGGTGTCTAAATTTTGGTAGTTCTGAAGATCAAAAAATTGTGTTTTCTTGACAGGTCTGAACCTGTAAGCTTTCTCAAAAGTTCGGGGCATTGAAATTATGAAAAAATGAAATGGCCCAAAATTATTATTTTTCGACAGACAGGTCGGACCAGTCCACTTTTACAGAAAAGGGGGTTTCTAAATTTGGGTAGTTTTGAAGATCAAAAAATTGTGTTTTCTTGACAGGTCTGAACCTGTAAGCTTTCTCAAAAGTTCGGGGCATTGAAATTATGAAAAATGAAATGGGCCAAAATTATTATTTTTTTCGACAGGTCCGGACCAGTCCACTTTTTCAGAAAAGGGGGTTGTCTAAATTTGGGTAGTTTTGAAGATCAAAAAATTGTGTTTTCTTGACATGTCTGAACCTGTAAGCTTTCTCAAAAGAACAGTACATTAAAATTATGAAAAATAAAATTGGCCAAAATTTAATTTTTTCGACAGGTCCGGACCAGTCCACTTTTTACAGAAAAGGGGGTCTCTAAATTTGGGTAGTTTTGAAGATCAAAAATTGTGTTTTCTTGACATGTCTGAACCTGTAAGCTTTTTCAAAAGAACAGTACATTAAAATTATGAAAAATAAAATTGGCCAAAAATTTAATTTTTTCGACAGGTCCGGACCAGTTCACTTTTACAGAAAAGGGGGTGTCTAAATTTTGGTAGTTCTGAAGATCAAAAATTGTGTTTTCTTGACAGGTCTGAAACTGTAAGCTTTCTCAAAAGTTCGGGGCATTGAAATTATGAAAAAATGAAATGGCCCAAAATTATTATTTTTTTCGACAGGTCCGGACCAGTCCACTTTTTCAGAAAAAGGGGGTGTCTAAATTTGGGTAGTTTTGAAGATCAAAAATTGTGTTTTCTTGACAGGTCTGAACCTGTAAGCTTTCTCAAAAGTTCAGGCATTGAAATTATGAAAAATGAAATGGCCCAAAATTATTATTTTTTTCGACAGGTCCGGACCAGTCCACTTTTTTCGAAAAGGGGTTTCTAAATTTGGGTAGTTTTGAAGATCAAAAATTGTGTTTTCTTGACATGTCTGAACCTGTAAGCTTTTTTCAAAAGAACAGTACATTAAAATTATGAAAAAATAAAATTGGCCAAAATTATTATTTTTTTTGACAGGTCCGACCAGTCCACTTTTTACAGAAAAAGGGGTGTCTAAATTTGGGTAGTTTTGAAGATCAAAAATTGTGTTTTCTTGACATGTCTGAACCTGTAAGCTTTCTCAAAAGAACAGTACATTAAAAGTATGAAAAAATAAAATTGGCCAAAATTTAATTTTTTCGACAGGTCCGGACCAGTCCACTTTTTACAGAAAAGGGGGTGTCTAAAATTTGGTAGTTTTGAAGATCAAAAATTGTGTTTTTTGACAGGTCTGAACCTGTAAGCTTTCTCAAAAGTTCAGGGCATTGAAATTATGAAAAATGAAATGGCCCAAAATTATTATTTTTTTTTGACAGGTCCGGACCAGTCCACTTTTTCAGAAAAGGGGGTGTCTAAATTTGGGTAGTTTTGAAGATCAAAATTGTGTTTTCTTGACATGTCTGAACCTGTAAGCTTTTTCAAAAGAACAGTACATTAAAATTATGAAAAATAAAATTGGCCCAAAATTATTTTTTTTCGACAGGTCCGGACCAGTCCACTTTTTACAGAAAAGGGGGTGTCTAAATTTGGGTAGTTTTGAAGATCAAAAATTGTGTTTTCTTGACAGGTCTGAACCTGTAAGCTTTTTTCAAAAGTTCGGGGCATTAAAAATTATGAAAAATAAAATGGCCAAAATTATTATTTTTTTCGACAGGTCCGGACCAGTCCACTTTTTTCAGAAAAGGGGGTGTCTAAATTTGGGTAGTTTTGAAGATCAAAAATTGTGTTTTCTTGACATGTCTGAACCTGTAAGCTTTTCAAAAAGCTCAGGCATTGAAATTATGAAAAAAAAATAAAATTGGCCAAAATTATTATTTTTTTGACAGGTCCGGACCAGTCCACTTTTTACAGAAAAGGGGGGTTTCTAAATGGGTAGTTTGAAGATCAAAAATTGTGTTTTCTTGACATGTCTGAACCTGTAAGCTTTTTCAAAAGAACAGTACATTAAAATTATGAAAAATAAAATTGGCCAAAATTATTTTTTTCGACAGGTCCGGACCAGTCCACTTTTACAGAAAAGGGGGTGTCTAAATTTGGGTAGTTTTGAAGATCAAAAAAATTGTGTTTTCTTGACATGTCTGAACCTGTAAGCTTTCTCAAAAGAAAGGCAGAAAAATTATGAAAAATAAAATTGGCCAAAATTATTATTTAAGGGGACAGGTCCGGACCAGTCCACTTTTTACCAAAAAAGGGGTGTCTAAATTTGGGTAGTTTTGAAGATCAAAAAATTGTGTTTTCTTGACATGTCTGAACCTGTAAGCTTTCTCAAAAGAACAGCATTAAAATTATGAAAAAAAAAAATGGCCAAAATTTTATTTTTTCGACAGGTCCCGACCAGTCCACTTTTTTACAGAAAAGGGGGTTCGGAAATTTGGGTAGTTTTGAAGATCAAAAAAAGTGTTAAAGGGTAGGAGCTCTTAAAATTCTGGCCGGATGAGATCCTCCCAATAGTGTTCAAAGAAATGAAAAGTTTTGGTAGTTCTGAAGATCAAAAATTGTGTTTTCTTGACATGTCTGAACCTGTCTTTCTCAAAAGAACATTAAAATTATGAAAAATAAAATGGCCCAAAATTTAATTTTTTCGACAGGTCCGGACCAGTCCACTTTTTCAGAAAAGGGGGTGTCTAAATTTGGGTAGTTTTGAAGATCAAAAATTGTGTTTTTGACATGTCTGAACCTGTAAGCTTTCTCAAAAGAACAGGCATTAAAATTATGAAAAAAATAAAATTGGCCAAAATTAATTTTTTTTTGACAGGTCCGGACCAGTCCACTTTTTACAGAAAAGGGGGTGTCTAAATTTGGGTAGTTTTGAAGATCAAAAATTTGTTTTCTTTTTCTGAACCTGGATGCAACATTGAAAATGGATAAAATTATGAAAAAAAGAAATGGTCCAAAATTTATTATTTTTTTGAAAGGTTTTGAAAAGTCCCCATAAATTTGGGTAGTTTCAAACTGAACGCTTTTTCAAGGAAATGCAGGGCACATGGATTCTGGAGTGGTTAAAATGAAGAAAAAAAAAAGTACTGATAAAGAGGATTTTTTTTACGAAATGGAACACTTTACAGAAAAGGGGGTCTAAATTTGGGTTTTGAAGATCAAAAAATTGTGTTTTCTTGACATGTCTGAACCTGTAAGCTTTTCTCAAAACCAGTACATTAAAATTATGAAAAATAAAATTGGCCAAAATTTAATTTTTTTCGAATGACCAGTCCACTTTTACAGAAAAAGGGGGTGTCTAAATTTGGGTAGTTTTGAAGATCAAAAAATTGTGTTTTCTTGACATGTCTGAACCTGTAAGCTTTCAAAAGAACAGGGCATTAAAATTATGAAAAAATAAAATTGGCCAAAATATTATTTTTTTTGACAGGTCCGGACCAGTCCATTTTTTCAGAAAAGGGGTGTCTAAATTTGGGTAGTTTTGAAGATCAAAAATTGTGTTTTCTTGACATGTCTGAACCTGTAAGTTTTTCAAAAGTCGGGCATCTAGAAATTATGAAAAAAAAATTGGCTAACAAGAATTTATTTTGACAGGTGTTGAATCCATTGTTTTTTCAGAAAAGTAATGTTAAATTTGGGTATGCATTTAAGATCAAAAATATTGTGACATTTTCTGAACCTGTAAGCTTTCAAAAAAGAGGGGCTGTAGAAATTATCAAAAAAGAAAAGCATTAAAACCAGAAAAATTATTGGCCAAAATTTTTTTAAACACACCAGTCCACTTTTGCAGACCTAAAAAATTTGGGTATTTTTGAAGATCAAAAAAGTTTTCTTGACATGTCTGAACCTGTAATTTTTTCAAAAGAAAACATTAAAATTATAAAAAATAAAATTGGCCAAAATTTAATTTTTTTTGACAGGTCCGGACCAGTCCACTTTTACAGAAAAGGGGATTAAATTTGGGTAGTTTTGAAGATCAAAAAATTGTGTTTTTTTGACATGTCTGAACCTGTAAGCTTTCTCAAAAGAACAGTACATTAAAATTATGAAAAATAAATTGGCCAAAATTTATTATTTTTTGACAGGTCCGGACCAGTCCACTTTTTACAGAAAAGGGGGTGTCTAAATTTGGTAGTTTTGAAGATCAAAAAATTGTGTTTTCTTGACATGTCTGAACCTGTAAGCTTTTCTCAAAAGTTCGGGCATTGAAATTATGAAAAATGAAATGGCCCAAAATTATAATTTTTTTCGACAGGTCCAGAACAGTCCACTTTTTCAGAAAAGGGGGTCTCTAAATTTGGGTAGTTTTGAAGTTCAAAAAATTGTGTTTTCTTGACATGTCTGAACCTGTAAGCTTTTTCAAAAGAACAGTACATTAAAATTATGAAAAATAAAATTGGCCAAAAATTATTTTTTTTGACAGGTCCGGACCAGTCCACTTTTTACAGAAAAGGGGGTGTCTAAATTTGGGTAGTTTTGAAGATCAAAAATTGTGTTTTTTGACATGTCTGAACCTGTAAGTTTTTTCAAAAGAACAGTACATTAAAATTATGAAAAAAAAAATTGGCCAAAATTTTTTTTTTTTTCGACAGGTCCGGACCAGTCCACTTTTTCAGAAAAGGGGGTGTCTAAATTTGGGTAGTTTTGAAGATCAAAAATTGTGTTTTCTTGACATGTCTGAACCTGTAAGCTTTTTCAAAAAAAGTCGGGGCATTAAAATTATGAAAAATAAAATTGGCCAAAATTTAATTTTTTTCGACAGGTCCGGACCAGTCCACTTTTTTACAGAAAAGGGGGTGTCTAAATTTGGGTAGTTTTGAAGATCAAAAAATTGTGTTTTCTTGACATGTCTGAACCTGTAAGCTTTCTCAAAAGAACAGTACATTAAAATTATGAAAAAATAAAATTGGCCAAAAATTATTATTTTTTGACAGGTCCGGACCAGTCCACTTTTACAGAAAAGGGGTGTCTAAATTTGGGTAGTTTTGAAGATCAAAAAATTGTGTTTTCTTTCGTTTTTGTCTGAACCTGTAAACTTTTCAAAAGAACAGGGGGGCGAAATTATGAAAAATAAAATGGCCAAAAAAAAAATTTTTTTCGACAGGTCCGGACCAGTCCACTTTTTACAGAATCAGGTATCTAAATTTTGGTAGTTTTGAAGATCAAAAAGAGTTGGCTGTGTTTGAACCTTCCACTTTGTCAAAACCTGGTTTTTGCAAAAGTTTTTTTCAGATGTTATGTAATAAAATAAAATGGCCAAAAATTATTATTTTTTTTGACAGGTCCGACCAGTCCACTTTTTCAGAAAAGGGGGGTTCTAAATTTGGGTAGTTTTGAAGATCAAAAATTGTGTTTTCTTGACAGGTCTGAACCTGTAAGATTTCTCAAAAGAACAGGGCATTGAAATTATGAAAAATAAAATTGGCCAAAATTATTATTTTTTCGACAGGTCCGGACCAGTCCATAGCAAACAAAAAAGGGGGTGCTTAAATTTGGGTAGTTTTGAAGATCAAAAATTGTGTTTTCTTGACATGTCTGAACCTGTAAAATTTTTCAAAAGAACAGGCATGAAAATTATGAAAAAATAAAATTGGCCAAAATTTAATTTTTTCGACAGGTCCGGACCAGTCCACTTTTACAGAAAAGGGGGTGTCTAAATTTGGGTAGTTTTGAAGATCAAAAAATTGTGTTTTCTTGACATGTCTGAACCTGTAAGCTTTCTCAAAAGAACAGTACATTAAAAGTATGAAAAAATAAAATTGGCCAAAATTTAATTTTTTTCGACAGGTCCGGACCAGTCCACTTTTTACAGAAAAGGGGGTGTCTAAATTTTGGTAGTTCTGAAGATCAAAAATTGTGTTTTCTTGACAGGTCTGAACCTGTAAGCTTTTCTCAAAAGTTCAGGGCATTGAAATTATGAAAAATGAAATGGCCCAAAATTATTATTTTTTTCGACAGGTCCGGACCAGTCCACTTTTTCAGAAAAGGGGGTGTCTAAATTTTGGTAGTTCTGAAGATCAAAAAATTGTGTTTTCTTGACATGTCTGAACCTGTAAGCTTTTTCAAAAGCTCGGCATTGAAATTATGAAAAAAATAAAATTGGCCAAAATTATTATTTTTTTTGACAGTCCGGACCAGTCCACTTTTTTCAAAAAAGGGGTGTCTAAATTTGGGTAGTTTTGAAGATCAAAAAATTGTGTTTTCTTGACATGTCTGAACCTGTAAGCTTTCTCAAAAGAACAGTACATTAAAATTATGAAAAATAAAATTGGCCAAAATTTAATTTTTTTCGACAGGTCCGGACCAGTCCACTTTTTACAGAAAAGGGGGTGTCTAAATTTGGGTAGTTTTGAAGATCAAAAATTTGTTTTCTTGACATGTCTGAACCTGTAAGCTTTCAAAAAAAGAACAGTACATTAAAATTATGAAAAATAAAATTGGCCAAAATTTAATTTTTTTCGACAGTCCCGACCAGTCCACTTTTACAGAAAAGGGGGGTGTCTAAATTTTGGTAGTTCTGAAGATCAAAAATTGTGTTTTCTTGACAGGTCTGAACCTGTAAGTTTTTCTCAAAAGTTCGGGGCATTGAAATTAAAAAAAATGAAATGGCCCAAAATTATTATTTTTTTTCGACAGGTCCGGACCAGTCCACTTTTTCAGAAAAGGGGTTTCTAAATTTGGGTAGTTTTGAAGATCAAAATTGTGTTTTCTTGACATGTCTGAACCTGTAAGCTTTTTTCAAAAGAACAGTACATTAAAATTATGAAAAAAAAAATTGGCCAAAATTTAATTTTTTCGACAGGTCCGGACCAGTCCACTTTTTTCAGAAAAGGGGGGGATTTGGGTAGTTTTAAATTTGGGTAGTTTGAAGAAAAAAATTCTAAAAAGGTGTTTTTGAACCAAACCCAAGTTTGAAAAAATTAAGTTATGAAAGGCCAAAAGATTGAAAATTTTTTTTAAACAGGGCTAAAATTATCCACCAGAATTTTTTTTTCCAGGTTTTGACCAGTCCAGTGTTTTCTTTTGACATGTCTAAATGTTCAAAAGAAAACAAATGAAAATCAAAAATGAAAATTGTTTTTTTTGACAGGTCTGAACCTGTCCACTTTTTTCAAGGTTTTTACAAGGAAATTATGAAAAATAAAGCCCCAAAAATTGTTTTTTTTGACAGGTCTGAACCAGTCCAGCTTTTAACAGAGGCAGGGCATCTAAATTTGGGTAGTTTTAAGAAAAAAATTGTGTTTTCTTGACAGGTCTGAACCTCCACTTTTTTCAAAAAGGGGCATTCAAAATTTGGTAGTTAAAAGATCAAAATTTTATTTTTTTTTGACAGGTCTGAACCAGTCCACTTTTTCAAAAAGGGGGGGGAAAAAATGTAGTTTTAAAAGTGGCCAAAATTAAAAAAAAGAAATTTTGTTTTTTTCAAAACTGAAGATCAAAAATTGTGTTTTCTTGACATGTCTGGTAAAGCGGGGCATTAAAATTATGAAAAAATAAAATTGGCCAAAATTATAATTTTTTTGACAGGTCCGGACCAGTCCACTTTTACAGAAACAGGGGTATCTAAATTTGGGTAGTTTTGAAGATCAAAAATTGTGTTTTCTTGACATGTCTGAACCTGTCCTTTTTCAAAAGTCAGTACATTAAAATTATGAAAAATAAAATTGGCCAAAATTAATTTTTTGAGGACAGGTCCGGACCAGTCCACTTTTACAGAAAGGGGGTTTCTAAAATTTGGGTAGTTTTGAAGATCAAAAAATTGTGTTTTTTGACATGTCTGAACCTGTAAGCTTTTTTCAAAAAAGAACAGTACATTAAAATTATGAAAAATAAAATTGGCCAAAATTTAATTTTTTTTCGACAGGTCCGGACCAGTCCACTTTTTACAGAAAAGGGGGTGTCTAAATTTTGGTAGTTTTGAAGATCAAAAATTGTGTTTTCTTGACATGTCTGAACCTGTAAGCTTTTTCAAAAAATTGAAAATGAAAAAATGCCAAAAAAATTTTTTTGACAGGACAGACCAGTATGAAAAGGAAAGTGACAGGACGGAAGTTTGAACAGAAAATTTAATTTTTGGGTAGTTTGAAGATCAAAAAATTTGTCCACTTGACATGTCTGAACCTGGGGCTTTTAAATTTGTACATTAAAATTATGAAAAATAAAATTGGCCAAAATTTAATTTTTTGACAGGGGACCAGTCCACTTTTTTTCAAAAAGGGGGGTGTCTAAATTTGAAAAAGTTTTGAAGATCAAAAAAATTGTGTTTTCTTGACATGTCTGAACCTGTCCACTTTTCAGAAAAGGAACAGTATTAAAAAAGGTAGTGAAAATAAAGATGGCAAAAATTTTATTTTTTTTGACAGGTTGAACCAGTCCACTTTTTACAAAAAAGGGGGGTGTCTAAATTTTGGTAAAATGAAGATCAAAAATTGTGTTTTTTTGACAGGTCTGAACCTGTCCTTTTTTCAAAAGAAAAGGGGCATTGAAATTATGAAAAATGAAATGGCCCAAAATTATTATTTTTTTGACAGGTCCGGACCTGTCCACTTTTTACAGAAAAGGGGAATCTAAATTTGGGTAGTTTTGAAGAACAAAGAAGATTTTTTCTTGACACTTTCTGAATTTTTTGAAAAAAATACATTAAAATTATGAAAAATAAAATTGGCCAAAATTTTATTTTTTTTGACAGGTCCGGACCAGTCCACTTTTTACAGAAAAGGGGGTGTCTAAATTTGGGTAGTTTTGAAGATCAAAAATTGTGTTTTCTTGACATGTCTGAACCTGTAAGCTTTTTTCAAAAGAACAGGGCATTGAGGGTATGAAAAAATAAAATTGCCCAAAATTAATTTTTTTGACAGGTCCGGACCAGTCCACTTTTTCAGAAAAAGGGGTGTTAAATTTTGGGTAGTTTTGAAGATCAAAAAATTGTGTTTTCTTGACAGGTCTGAACCTGTAAGCTTTCTCAAAAGTTCGGGGCATTGAAATTATGAAAAAATGAAATGGCCCAAAATTATTATTTTTTTCGACAGGTCCGGACCAGTCCACTTTTTCAGAAAAGGGGGTGTCTAAATTTGGGTAGTTTTGAAGATCAAAAAATTGTGTTTTCTTGACATGTCTGAACCTGTAAGCTTTCTCAAAAGAACAGTACATTAAAATTATGAAAAATAAAATTGGCCCAAAATTTAATTTTTTCGACAGGTCCGGACCAGTTCACTTTTACAGAAAAGGGGGTGTCTAAATTTTGGTAGTTTTGAAGATCAAAAATTTGTGTTTTCTTGACATGTCTGAACCTGTAAGCTTTCTCAAAAGAACAGTACATTAAAATTATGAAAAATAAAATTGGCCAAAATTTATTATTTTTTCGACAGGTCCGGACCAGTCCACTTTTTACAGAAAAAGGGGTGTCTAAATTTTGGTAGTTTTGAAGATCAAAAAATTGTGTTTTCTTGACATGTCTGAACCTGTAGTTTTTTCAAAAGTTCGGGCATTGAAATTATGAAAAATAAAATGGGCAAAAAAATTATTAATTTTTTCGACAGGTCCGGACCAGTCCACTTTTTTCAGAAAAAGGGGTGTCTAAATTTGGGTAGTTTTGAAGATCAAAAAATTGTGTTTTCTTGACATGTCTGAACCTGTAAGCTTTTTTCAAAAGAACAGGCATTAAAATTATGAAAAAATAAAATGGCCAAAATTATTATTTTTTTTGACAGGTCCGGACCAGTCCACTTTTTTCAAAAAAGGGGTGTCTAAATTTGGGTAGTTTTGAAGATCAAAAAATTGTGTTTTCTTGACATGTCTGAACCTGTAAGCTTTCTCAAAAGAACAGTACATTAAAATTATGAAAAAAATAAAATTGGCCAAAAATTTTTTTTTTTTGACAGGTCCGGACCAGTCCATTTTTACAGAAAAGGGGGTGTCTAAATTTTGGTAGTTTTGAAGATCAAAAAATTGTGTTTTCTTGACAGGTCTGAACCTGTAAGCTTTTCAAAAGTTCGGGGCATTGAAATTATGAAAAATGAAATTGGCCAAAATTATTTTTTTTTCGACAGGTCCGACCAGTCCACTTTTACAGAAAAAGGGGGGGTGTCTAAATTTTGGTAGTTTTGAAGATCAAAAAATTGTGTTTTCTTGACATGTCTGAACCTGTAAGCTTTTTCAAAAGAACAGTACATTAAAATTATGAAAAAATAAAATTGGCCAAAATTTATTTTTTTTTCGACAGGTCCGGACCAGTCCACTTTTTCAGAAAAGGGGGTGTCTAAATTTTGGTAGTTTGAAGATCAAAAATTGTGTTTTCTTGACATGTCTGAACCTGTAAGCTTTTTTCAAAAGTTCAGCATTTAAAATTATGAAAAATAAAATTGGCCAAAATTATTATTTTTTTGACAGGTCCGGACCAGTCTTTTTTTTCAGAAAAGGGGGTGTCTAAATTTGGGTAGTTTTGAAGATCAAAAAATTGTGTTTTCTTGACATGTCTGAACCTGTAAGCTTCAAAAAAAGAACAGTACATTAAAATTATGAAAAAATAAAATTGGCCAAAATTTAATTTTTTTCGACAGGTCCGGACCAGTCCACTTTTACAGAAAAAGGGGTGTCTAAATTTGGGTAGTTTTGAAGATCAAAAATTGTGTTTTCTTGACATGTCTGAACCTGTAAGCTTTCTCAAAAGAACAGTACATTAAAATTATGAAAAATAAAATTGGCCAAAATTATAATTTTTTCGACAAGGTCCCGACCAGTCCACTTTTACAGAAAAGGGGGTGTCTAAATTTGGGTAGTTTTGAAGATCAAAAAATTGTGTTTTCTTGACAGGTCTGAACCTGTAAGCTTTCTCAAAAGAACAGGGCATTAAAATTATGAAAAAAATAAAATTGGCCAAAATTATTATTTTTTTCGACAGGTCCGGACCAGTCCACTTTTACAGAAAAGGGGGTCTAAATTTTGGTAGTTTTGAAGATCAAAAATTGTGTTTTCTTGACATGTCTGAACCTGTAAGTTTTTTTCAAAAGTTCGGGGCATTAAAATTATGAAAAATAAAATTGGCCAAAATTATTATTTTTTTTCGACAGGTCCGGACCAGTCCACTTTTTCAGAAAAGGGGGTGTCTAAATTTTGGTAGTTTTGAAGATCAAAAATTGTGTTTTCTTGACAGGTCTGAACCTGTAAGCTTTTTCAAAAGTTCAGGGCATTGAAATTATGAAAAATAAAATTGGCCAAAAAATTATTTTTTTGACAGGTCCGGACCAGTCCACTTTTCAGAAAAGGGGTGTCTAAATTTGGGTAGTTTTGAAGATCAAAAATTGTGTTTTCTTGACATGTCTGAACCTGTAAGCTTTCTCAAAAGAACAGGGCATTAAAATTATGAAAAATAAAATTGGCCAAAATTTTATTTTTTTTCGACAGGTCCGGACCAGTCCACTTTTACAGAAAAAGGGGTGTCTAAATTTTGGTAGTTCTGAAGATCAAAAATTGTGTTTTCTTGACAGGTCTGAACCTGTAAGCTTTTTCAAAAGTTCAGGGCATTGAAATTATGAAAAATAAAATTGGCCCAAAATTATTATTTTTTTTCGACAGGTCCGGACCAGTCCACTTTTTACAGAAAAGGGGTGTCTAAATTTGGGTAGTTTTGAAGATCAAAAATTGTGTTTTCTTGACATGTCTGAACCTGTAAGCTTTCTCAAAAGAACAGTACATTAAAATTATGAAAAATAAAATTGGCCAAAATTTAATTTTTTTTTGACAGGTCCGGACCAGTCCACTTTTACAGAAAAGGGGGTGTCTAAATTTGGGTAGTTTTGAAGATCAAAAATTGTGTTTTCTTGACATGTCTGAACCTGTAAGCTTTCTCAAAAGAACAGTACATTGAAATTATGAAAAATAAAATTGCCCAAAATTATTATTTTTTTTCGACAGGTCCGGACCAGTCCACTTTTTTACAGAAAAGGGGTGTCTAAATTTGGGTAGTTTTGAAGATCAAAAATTGTGTTTTCTTGACATGTCTGAACCTGTAAGCTTTCTCAAAAGAACAGCACATTAAAATTATGAAAAATAAAATTGGCCAAATTATTATTTTTTTCGACAGGTCCGGACCAGTCCACTTTTACAGAAAAAGGGGTGTCTAAATTTGGGTAGTTTTGAAGATCAAAAATTGTGTTTTCTTGACATGTCTGAACCTGTAAGCTTTCTCAAAAGAACAGTACATTAAAATTATGAAAAATAAAATTGGCCAAAATTATTAATTTTTTTCGACAGGTCCGGACCAGTCCACTTTTTTTACAGAAAAGGGGGTGTCTAAATTTGGGTAGTTTTGAAGATCAAAAAATTGTGTTTTCTTGACATGTCTGAACCTGTAAGCTTTCTCAAAAGAACAGTACATTAAAATTATGAAAAAAATAAAATTGGCCAAAATTTATTATTTTTTCGACAGGTCCGGACCAGTCCACTTTTTACAGAAAAGGGGTGTCTAAATTTTGGTAGTTTTGAAGATCAAAAATTGTGTTTTCTTGACAGGTCTGAACCTGTAAGCTTTTTTCAAAAGTTCGGGCATTGAAATTATGAAAAATGAAATGGCCCAAAATTATTATTTTTTCGACAGGTCCGGACCAGTCCACTTTTTTCAGAAAAAGGGGTGTCTAAATTTTGGTAGTTTTGAAGATCAAAAAAATTGTGTTTTCTTGACATGTCTGAACCTGTAAGTTTTTTTCTCAAAAGAACAGGCATTAAAATTATGAAAAATAAAATTGGCCAAAAATTATTATTTTTTTTGACAGGTCCGGACCAGTCCACTTTTACAGAAAAGGGGGTGTCTAAATTTGGGTAGTTTGAAGATCAAAAATTGTGTTTTCTTGACATGTCTGAACCTGTAAGCTTTTCAAAAGAACAGTACATTAAAATTATGAAAAATAAAATTGGCCAAAATTTAATTTTTTCGACAGGTCCGGACCAGTCCACTTTTACAGAAAAAAGGGGTGTCTAAATTTGGGTAGTTTTGAAGATCAAAAATTGTGTTTTCTTGACAGGTCTGAACCTGTAAGTTTTCTCAAAAAAGTTCGGGGCATAAAATTATGAAAAATAAAAATGGCCCAAAATTATTATTTTTTTTCGACAGGTCGGACCAGTCCACTTTTTCAGAAAAGGGGGTGTCTAAATTTGGGTAGTTTTGAAGATCAAAAAATTGTGTTTTTTGACATGTCTGAACCTGTAAGCTTTCTCAAAAGAAAGTGGCATTAAAATTATGAAAATATAAAATTGGCCAAAAATTAATTTTTTTTTGACCAGTCCACTTTTTAGGAAAGGGACCAAATTTGGGTAGTTTTGAAGATCAGAAAGGGGTGTTTTTTTGAACTGTTTGAACCCAAGTCAAAAAGGAAGTTTTCTTGAAGTCTGAGAGAGATAGCTTTCAAAAAAACAGTACATAAAATTATGAAAAATAAAATGGCCAAAATTATAACAGCAAGAGAACAGGTCAAAGACCAGTCCACTTTTTCAGAAAAGGGGTCTCTAAATTTGGGTAGTTTTGAAGATCAAAAAATTGTGTTTTATTTGACATGTCTGAACCTGTGTTTTTCTCAAAAAAACACGGACAACATTAAAATTATGAAAAAATAAAATTGGCCAAAATTTAATTTTTTTTTGACAGGTCCGGACCAGTGTTTTTTCAGAAAAGGGGTGTTCTAAATTTGGGTAGTTTTGAAGATCAAAAAATTGTGTTTTTTTTTGACATGTCTGAAATGAAAGAAAGCATTTTCAAAAAACCAAAATCATGCAAAAATTATTTTGAAAAAAATGACCAGTCCACAAAATTAGAAATTTTTTGGAAAGTTTTGAAGATCAAAAATTGTGTTTTTTGACATGTCTGAAAAGGGGCTTTTCTAAAATTTCTGAAGAAAAAATTGGCCAAAATTTATTTTTTTTTGTCCACTTTAAACAGTTGAAGATAAATTGAAGTTTTCTTTTTGACATGTCTGAACCTGAACTTTCTGAAAAGAACAGTACATGTAAATTATGAAAAATAAAATAATAAGATTTTTTTGGACAGGTCCGGATATGTCCACTTTTTTTCAGAAAAGGGACAGTCTAAATTTGGGTAGTTTTGAAGATCAAAAATTGTGTTTTCTTGACATGTCTGAACCTGTAAGTTTTTCAAAAGAACAACATTGAAAATTATGAAAAAGCAAAATTGGCCAAAATTATTTTTTTTTTGACAGGTCCGGACCAGTCCACTTTTACAGAAAAGGGGGTGTCTAAATTTTGGTAGTTTTGAAGATCAAAATTGTGTTTTCTTGACAGGTCTGAACCTGTAAGCTTTTCTCAAAAGAACAGTACATTAAAATTATGAAAAATAAAATGGGCCAAAATTTAATTTTTTTCGACAGGACCAGTCCACTTTTTACAGAAAAGGGGGTTTTTTGGTTTTACAGAAAAAGGGGGTGATTTAAATTTTGGTAGTTTTGAAGATCAAAAAAATTACATTAAAATTATGAAAAAATTTTGGCCAAAATTTAATTGACATGTTGAAGAGCTTTTTCAAAGGTCATTTAAAATTATGAAAAATAAAATTCAAAATTTAATTTTTTTTCGACAGGTCCGGACCAGAAACTTTTAACAGTTCTAAATTTGGGTATTTTGAAGATCAAAAATTGTGTTTTCTTGACATGTCTGAACCTGTAAGCTTTTTCAAAAGAAGAAGGGTACATTAAAATTATGAAAAAATAAAATTGGCCCAAAATTTTATTTTTTTCGACAGGTCCGGACCAGTCCACTTTTTTACAAAAGGGGGTGTCTAAATTTTGGTAGTTTTGAAGATCAAAAATTGTGTTTTCTTGACATGTCTGAACCTGTAAGCTTTCTCAAAAGAACAGTACATTAAAATTATGAAAAATGAAATTGGCCTAAAATTATTTTTTTTTTCGACAGGTCCGGACCAGTCCACTTTTTTCAGAAAAGGGGGTCTAAATTTTGGTGTTCTGAAGATCAAAAAATTGTGTTTTCTTGACATGTCTGAAACTGTAAGCTTTTCAAAAGTTCCTGGTTTAAAATAAAATGGCAAAAAATTATCAAAAAGACAGTGTTTTTTGAATCTCTAAATTCAGTTTTGAAGTCAAAAAATTGTTCAAGTTTTCCTAAAAGGTTGAAAATGTCTGAAATTTTTTGAAAAAGAAACAGTACCAAAATTATGAAAAATAAAATTATTTATTATTTTTTTGACAGGTCCGGACCAGTCCACTTTTACAAAAGGGGGTTCTAAATTTGGGTAGTTTTGAAGATCAAAAATTGTGTTTTCTTGACATGTCTGAACCTGTAAGCTTTCTTCAAAAGAACAGTACATTAAAATTATGAAAAAATAAAATTGGCCAAAATTTAATTTTTTTTGACAGGTCCGGACCAGTCCACTTTTTACAAAAAGGGGGTGTCTAAATTTTGGTAGTTTTGAAGATCAAAAAATTGTGTTTTCTTGACATGTCTGAACCTGTAAGCTTTCTCAAAAAGTTCGGGCATTAAAATTATGAAAAATAAAAATGGCCCAAAATTATTATTTTTTTTCGACAGGTCCGGACCAGTCCACTTTTTCAGAAAAGGGGGTTTCTAAATTTGGGTAGTTTTGAAGATCAAAAATTGTGTTTTCTTGACATGTCTGAACCTGTAAGCTTTCTCAAAAGAAAAGTACATTAAAATTATGAAAAAATAAAATGGGCCAAAATTATTATTTTTTTCGACAGGTCCGGACCAGTCCACTTTTTTCAGAAAAGGGGGTGTCTAAATTTTGGTAGTTTTGAAGATCAAAAATTGTGTTTTCTTGACATGTCTGAACCTGTAAGCTTTTTCAAAAGAACAGTACATTAAAATTATGAAAAAATAAAATTGGCCAAAATTATTATTTTTTTTGACAGGTCCGGACCAGTCCACTTTTACAGAAAAGGGGGGTGTCTAAATTTGGGTAGTTTTGAAGATCAAAAATTGTGTTTTCTTGACATGTCTGAACCTGTAAGCTTTCTCAAAAGAACAGTACATTAAAATTATGAAAAATAAAATTGGCCAAAATTTAATTTTTTCGACAGGTCCGGACCAGTCCACTTTTTACAAAAAAGGGGGTGTCTAAATTTTGGTAGTTCTGAAGATCAAAAAATTGTGTTTTCTTGACAGGTCTGAACCTGTAAGCTTTTCTCAAAAGTTCGGGCATTAAAATTATGAAAAAATGAAATGGGCCAAAATTATTATTTTTTCGACAGGTCCGGACCAGTCCACTTTTACAGAAAGGGGGGGGTGTCTAAATTTGGGTAGTTTTGAAGATCAAAAAATTGTGTTTTCTTGACATGTCTGAACCTGTAAGCTTTTTCAAAAGAACAGTACATTAAAATTATGAAAAAATAAAATTGGCCAAAATTTAATTTTTTCGACAGGTCCGGACCAGTCCACTTTTACAGAAAAGGGGGTGTCTAAATTTGGGTAGTTTTGAAGATCAAAAAATTGTGTTTTCTTGACATGTCTGAACCTGTAAGCTTTTTCAAAAGTTCAGTACATTAAAATTATGAAAAAATAAAATTGGCCAAAATTATTATTTTTTTTGACAGGTCCGGACCAGTCCACTTTTTCAGAAAAGGGGGTGTCTAAATTTGGGTAGTTTTGAAGATCAAAAAATTGTGTTTTCTTGACAGGTCTGAACCTGTAAGCTTTCTCAAAAGTTCGGGGCATTAAAATTATGAAAAAATGAAATGGCCCAAAATTATTATTTTTTTCGACAGGTCCGGACCAGTCCATTTTTTTTCAGAAAAAAGGGGGTGTCTAAATTTGGGTAGTTTTGAAGATCAAAAATTGTGTTTTCTTGACATGTCTGAACCTGTAAGCTTTTTCAAAAGAACAGGGCATTAAAATTATGAAAAATAAAATTGGCCAAAATTATTATTTTTTTCGACAGGTCCGGACCAGTCCACTTTTACAGAAAAGGGGGTGTCTTAATTTGGGTAGTTTTGAAGTTCAAAATATTGTGTTTCTTGACATGTCTGAACCTGTAAGCTTTTCAAAAGAAAGTACAGGCATAAAATTATGAAAAATAAAATTGGCCAAAATTTAATTTTTTTCGACAGGTCCGGACCAGTCCACTTTTACAGAAAAGGGGGTGTCTAATTTTGGTAGTTTTGAAGATCAAAAAATTGTGTTTTTTTGACATGTCTGAACCTGTAAGTTTTTTCAAAAAACAGGGCATTAAAATTATGAAAAATAAAATTGGCCAAAAATTATTATTTTTTTCGACAGGTCCGGACCAGTCCACTTTACAGAAAAAGGGGTGTCTAAATTTGGTAGTTTTGAAGATCAAAAAATTGTGTTTTCTTGACATGTCTGAACCTGTAAGCTTTTTCAAAAGTTCGGGGCATTGAAATTATGAAAAAATAAAATTGGCCCAAAAATTATTATTTTTTCGACAGGTCCGGACCAGTCCACTTTTTCAGAAAAGGGGGTGTCTAAATTTGGGTAGTTTTGAAGATCAAAAAATTGTGTTTCTTTTTGACATGTCTGAACCTGTAAGCTTTTTCTCAAAAGCTCAGGCATTAAAATTATGAAAAATAAAATTGGCCAAAAATTTAATTTTTCGACAGGTCCGGACCAGTCCACTTTTTACAAAAAAAAGGGGTGTCTAAATTTGGGTAGTTTTGAAGATCAAAAAATTGTGTTTTCTTGACATGTCTGAACCTGTAAGCTTTCTCAAAAGAACAGTACATTAAAATTATGAAAAAAAAAATTGGCCAAAATTTAATTTTTTTCGACAGGTCCGGACCAGTCCACTTTTTCAGAAAAAGGGGTGTCTAAATTTGGGTAGTTTTGAAGATCAAAAATTGTGTTTTCTTGACATGTCTGAACCTGTAAGCTTTCTCAAAAGAACAGTACATTAAAAGTATGAAAAAATAAAATTGGCCAAAATTATTATTTTTTTCGACAGGTCCGGACCAGTCCACTTTTACAGAAAAGGGGGTGTCTAAATTTGGGTAGTTTTGAAGATCAAAAAATTGTGTTTTCTTGACATGTCTGAACCTGTAAGCTTTTCAAAAGAAAGTTCGTATTAAAATTATGAAAAATAAAATTGGCCAAAAATTTAATTTTTTTCGACAGGTCCGACCAGTCCACTTTTTTCAGAAAAGGGGGTGTCTAAATTTGGGTAGTTTTGAAGATCAAAAATTGTGTTTTCTTGACATGTCTGAACCTGTAAGCTTTTTCTCAAAAGAACAGTACATTAAAATTATGAAAAAATAAAATTGGCCAAAATTTATTTTTTTTTCGACAGGTCCGGACCAGTCCACTTTTTACAGAAAAGGGGGTTTCTAAATTTGGGTAGTTTGAAGATCAAAAAATTGTGTTTTCTTGACATGTCTGAACCTGTAAGCTTTTTCAAAAGCTCGGGCATCGAAATTATGAAAAAATAAAATGGCCCAAAATTATTATTTTTTTCGACAGGTCCGGACCAGTCCACTTTTTCAGAAAAGGGGGGTGTCTAAATTTTGGTAGTTTTGAAGATCAAAAATTGTGTTTTCTTGACATGTCTGAACCTGTAAGCTTTTTCAAAAGAACAGGGGCATTAAAAAAATTATGAAAAAATAAAATTGGCCAAAATTATTATTTTTTTTGACAGGTCCGGACCAGTCCACTTTTTTCAGAAAAGGGGGTGTCTAAATTTGGGTAGTTTTGAAGATCAAAAATTGTGTTTTCTTGACATGTCTGAACCTGTAAGCTTTTCAAAAGAACAGTACATTAAAATTATGAAAAAATAAAATTGGCCAAAATTTAATTTTTTTGACAGGTCCGGACCAGTCCACTTTTTTCAGAAAAGGGGTGTCTAAATTTGGGTAGTTTTGAAGATCAAAAATTGTGTTTTCTTGACATGTCTGAACCTGTAAGCTTTCTCAAAAGAACAGTACATTAAAATTATGAAAAATAAAATTGGCCAAAAATTAATTTTTTCGAAAGGGTCGGACCAGTCCACTTTTTACAGAAAAGGGGGTGTCTAAATTTGGGTAGTTCTGAAGATCAAAAAATTGTGTTTTCTTGACATGTCTGAACCTGTTTTTTCTCAAAAGAACAGTACATTAAAATTATGAAAAAATAAAATTGGCAAAAAAATTTTTTTTTTTTCGACAGGTCCGGACCAGTCCACTTTTACAGAAAAGGGGGTGCTTAAATTTGGGTAGTTTTGAAGATCAAAAAATTGTGTTTTCTTGACATGTCTGAACCTGTAAGTTTTTCAAAAGCTCAGGCATTGAAATTATGAAAAATGAAATTGGCCAAAATTATTATTTTTTTTGACAGGTCCGGACCAGTCCACTTTTTTCAAAAAGGGGGTGTCTAAATTTTGGTAGTTTTGAAGATCAAAAATTGTGTTTTTTTTGACATGTCTGAACCTGTAAGCTTTTTCTCAAAAGAACAGTACATTAAAATTATGAAAAAAATAAAATTGGCCAAAATTATTTTTTTTTCGACAGGTCCGGACCAGTCCACTTTTACAGAAAAGGGGGTCTCTAAATTTGGGTAGTTTTGAAGATCAAAAATTGTGTTTTCTTGACATGTCTGAACCTGTAAGCTTTCTGAAAAGAACAGTACATTAAAAGTATGAAAAAATAAAATTGGCCAAAATTTAATTTTTTCGACCAGTTCACTTTTACAGAAAAGGGGGTGTCTAAATTTTGGTAGTTCTGAAGATCAAAAAATTGTGTTTTCTTGACAGGTCTGAACCTGTAAGCTTTCTCAAAAGTTCGGGGCATTGAAATTATGAAAAAATGAAATGGCCCAAAATTATTATTTTTTTCGACAGGTCCGGACCAGTCCACTTTTACAGAAAAGGGGGTTTCTAAATTTGGGTAGTTTTGAAGATCAAAAAATTGTGTTTTCTTGACATGTCTGAACCTGTAAGCTTTTTCAAAAAAACAGTACATTAAAATTATGAAAAAATAAAATTGGCCAAAATTATTATTTTTTTTGACAGGTCCGGACCAGTCCACTTTTTTCAAAAAGGGGTGTCTAAATTTGGGTAGTTTTGAAGATCAAAAATTGTGTTTTCTTGACATGTCTGAACCTGTAAGCTTTTTCAAAAGTTCGGGGCATTAAAATTATGAAAAATAAAATTGGCCAAAATTATTATTTTTTTGACAGGTCCGGACCAGTCCACTTTTTTCAAAAAGGGGGTGTTTAAATTTGGGTAGTTTTGAAGATCAAAAAATTGTGTTTTCTTGACATGTCTGAACCTGAAAGCTTTTTTCTCAAAAGAACAGTACATTAAAATTATGAAAATAAAATTGGCCCAAATTATTATTTTTTTCGACAGGTCCGGACCAGTCCACTTTTTCAGAAAAGGGGGGTGTCTAAATTTGGGTAGTTTTGAAGATCAAAAAATTGTGTTTTCTTGACATGTCTGAACCTGTAAGCTTTTCTCAAAAGAACAGTACATTAAAATTATGAAAAATAAAATTGGCCAAAATTATTATTTTTTTCGACAGGTCCGGACCAGTCACTTTTACAGAAAAGGGGTCTCTAAATTTGGGTAGTTTTGAAGATCAAAAATTGTGTTTTTTTTGACATGTCTGAACCTGTAAGTTTTTTCAAAAGAACAGTACATTAAAAGTATGAAAAATAAAATTGGCCAAAATTTTATTTTTTTCGACAGGTCCGGACCAGTCCACTTTTACAGAAAAGGGGTGTCTAAATTTTGGTAGTTTTGAAGATCAAAAATTGTGTTTTCTTGACAGGTCTGAACCTGTAAGCTTTCTCAAAAGTTCGGGGCATTAAAATTATGAAAAAATGAAATGGCCCAAAATTATTATTTTTTTCGACAGGTCCGGACCAGTCCACTTTTTCAGAAAAGGGGGGTGTCTAAATTTTGGTAGTTCTGAAGATCAAAAAATTGTGTTTTCTTGACATGTCTGAACCTGTAAGCTTTTTCAAAAGCTCGGGCATCAAAATTATGAAAAAATAAAATTGGCCAAAATTATTATTTTTTTTGACAGGTCCGGACCAGTCCACTTTTACAGAAAAGGGGGTGTCTAAATTTGGGTAGTTTTGAAGATCAAAAAATTGTGTTTTCTTGACATGTCTGAACCTGTAAGCTTTCTCAAAAGAACAGTACATTAAAATTATGAAAAAATAAAATTGGCCAAAAATTTAATTTTTTTCGACAGGTCCGGACCAGTCCACTTTTACAGAAAAGGGGGTGTCTAAATTTTGGTAGTTCTGAAGATCAAAAAATTGTGTTTTCTTGACAGGTCTGAACCTGTAGCTTTCTCAAAAGAACAGTACATTAAAATTATGAAAAAAATAAAATTGGCCAAAATTATTATTTTTTTCGACAGGTCCGGACCAGTCCACTTTTACAGAAAAGGGGGTGTCTAAATTTGGGTAGTTTTGAAGATCAAAATATTGTGTTTCTTGACATGTCTGAACCTGTAAGCTTTCTCAAAAGAACAGTACATTAAAAGTATGAAAAATAAAATTGGCCAAAATTTAATTTTTTTCGACAGGTCCGGACCAGTCCACTTTTTACAGAAAAGGGGGTGTCTAAATTTGGGTAGTTTTGAAGATCAAAAAATTGTGTTTTCTTGACATGTCTGAACCTGTAAGCTTTTGAAAAGAACAGTACATTAAAAGTATGAAAAATAAAATGGCCAAAAATTAATTTTTTTCGACAGGTCCGGACCAGTCCACTTTTTACAGAAAAGGGGGGGTGTCTAAATTTTGGTAGTTCTGAAGATCAAAAAATTGTGTTTTCTTGACAGGTCTGAACCTGTAAGCTTTCTCAAAAGTTCAGGGCATTGAAATTATGAAAAAATAAAATTGGCCAAAATTATTATTTTTTTCGACAGGTCCGGACCAGTCCACTTTTACAGAAAAGGGGGTGTCTAAATTTGGGTAGTTTTGAAGATCAAAAATTGTGTTTTCTTGACATGTCTGAACCTGTAAGCTTTTTCAAAAGTTCAGGGCATTAAAATTATGAAAAATAAAATTGGCCAAAATTATTATTTTTTTTGACAGGTCCGGACCAGTCCACTTTTTCAGAAAAGGGGCTGTCTAAATTTGGGTAGTTTTGAAGATCAAAAATTGTGTTTTCTTGACATGTCTGAACCTGTAAGCTTTCTGAAAAGAACAGTACATTAAAATTATGAAAAAATAAAATTGGCCAAAATTTAATTTTTTCGACAGGTCCGGACCAGTTCACTTTTACAGAAAAGGGGGTGTCTAAATTTTGGTAGTTCTGAAGATCAAAAAATTGTGTTTTCTTGACAGGTCTGAACCTGTAAGCTTTCTCAAAAGTTCAGGCATTGAAATTATGAAAAAATAAAATTGGCCCAAATTTATTTTTTTTCGACAGGTCCGGACCAGTCCACTTTTACAGAAAAGGGGGTTTCTAAATTTGGGTAGTTTTGAAGATCAAAAAATTGTGTTTTCTTGACATGTCTGAACCTGTAAGCTTTCTCAAAAGAACAGTACATTAAAATTATGAAAAATAAAATTGGCCAAAATTTAATTTTTTTCGACAGGTCCGGACCAGTCCACTTTTACAGAAAAGGGGGTCTCTAAATTTGGGTAGTTTTGAAGATCAAAAATTGTGTTTTCTTGACATGTCTGAACCTGTAAGTTTTTTCAAAAAACTCGGGCATTGAAATTATGAAAAATAAAATTGGCCAAAATTATTATTTTTTTCGACAGGTCCGGACCAGTTCACTTTTACAGAAAAGGGGGTGTCTAAATTTTGGTAGTTTTGAAGATCAAAAAATTGTGTTTTCTTGACAGGTCTGAACCTGTAAGCTTTCTCAAAAGTTCGGGCATTGAAATTATGAAAAAAAATGGCCTAAAATTATTATTTTTTTTCGACAGGTCCGGACCAGTCCACTTTTTTCAGAAAAGGGGGTGTCTAAATTTTGGTAGTTTTGAAGATCAAAAATTGTGTTTTCTTGACATGTCTGAACCTGTAAGCTTTCTCAAAAGTTTCGGGCATTGAAATTATGAAAAAATAAAATTGGCCAGAATTATTATTTATTTTGACAGGACCGGACCAGTCCACTTTTACAGAAAAGGGGGTGTCTAAATTTGGGTAGTTTTGAAGATCAAAATATTGTGTTTCTTGACATGTCTGAACCTGTAAGCTTTTCAAAAGAACAGGGCATTGAAATTATGAAAAATAAAATTGGCCAAAATTATTATTTTTTTTGACAGGTCCGGACCAGTCCACTTTTTCAGAAAAGGGGGTGTTTAAATTTTGGTAGTTTGAAGATCAAAAAATTGTGTTTTCTTGACAGGTCTGAACCTGTAAGCTTTTCTCAAAAGTTCAGGGCATTAAAATTATGAAAAAATGAAATGGCCCAAAATTATTATTTTTTTCGACAGGTCCGGACCAGTCCACTTTTACAGAAAAGGGGTGTCTAAATTTGGGTAGTTTGAAGATCAAAAATTGTGTTTTCTTGACATGTCTGAACCTGTAAGCTTTTTCAAAAGAACAGCACATTAAAAGTATGAAAAATAAAATCACAAAATTTAATTTTTTTCGACAGGTCCGGACAGTTCACTTTTACAGAAAAGGGGTGTCTAAATTTTTGAAGTTCTGAAGATCAAAATTGTGTTTTCTTGACAGGTCTGAACCTGTAAGCTTTTCAAAAGTTCTGGGCATTGAAATTATGAAAATGAATTGGCCAAAATGTAATTTTTTTCGACAGGTCGGACCAACCACTTTTCAGAAAAGGGTGTCTAAATTTCATAGTTCTGAAGATCAAAAATTGTGTTTTCTTGACCTTCTGAACCTGTAAGCTTTTTCAAAAGCTCGCATCAAAATTATGAAAAATAAAATTGGCCAAAATTATTATTTATTTTGACAGACGGACAGTCCACTTTTTCAAAAAAGGAACTCTAAATTTGGGTAGTTTTGAAGATCAAAAAATTGTGTGTTTTCTTGACATGTCTGAACCTGTAAGCTTTCTGAAAAGAACAGTACATTAAAATTATGAAAAATAAAATGGGCCAAAATTTATTTTTTTTCGACAGGTCCGGACCAGTCCACTTTTACAGAAAAGGGGGTGTCTAAATTTTGGTAGTTCTGAAGATCAAAAAATTGTGTTTTCTTGACAGGTCTGAACCTGTAAGCTTTCTCAAAAGTTCGAGGCATTGAAATTATGAAAAAATGAAATGGCCCAAAATTATTATTTTTTTTCGACAGGTCCGGACCAGTCCACTTTTACAGAAAAGGGGTTTCTAAATTTGGGTAGTTTTGAAGATCAAAAAATTGTGTTTTCTTGACATGTCTGAACCTGTAAGCTTTCTCAAAAGAACAGTACATTAAAATTATGAAAAAAATAAAATTGGCCAAAATTTATTTTTTTCGACAGGTCCGGACCAGTCCACTTTTTACAGAAAAGGGGGTGTCTAAATTTTGGTAGTTCTGAAGATCAAAAAATTGTGTTTTCTTGACATGTCTGAACCTGTAAGTTTTTTCAAAAGAACAGGCATTAAAATTATGAAAAAATAAAATTGGCCAAAAATTTAATTTTTTCGACAGGTCCGGACCAGTCCACTTTTACAGAAAAGGGGGTGTCTAAATTTTGGTAGTTTTGAAGATCAAAAATTGTGTTTTCTTGACATGTCTGAACCTGTAAGCTTTCTCAAAAGAACAGGGCATTAAAATTATGAAAAAATAAAAATGGCCTAAAATTATTGTTTTTTTTTTTCGACAGGTCCGGACCAGTCCACTTTTTCAGAAAAGGGGGTGTCTAAATTTGGGTAGTTTTGAAGATCAAAAATTGTGTTTTCTTGACATGTCTGAACCTGTAAGCTTTTTTCAAAAGTTCGGGCATTCGAAATTATGAAAAAAATAAAATTGGCCAAAATTATTATTTTTTTTGACAGGACCGGACCAGTCCACTTTTACAGAAAAGGGGGTGTCTAAATTTGGGTAGTTTTGAAGATCAAAAATTGTGTTTTCTTGACATGTCTGAACCTGTAAGCTTTTTCAAAAGAACGGCATTAAAATTATGAAAAAAAAATTGGCCAAAATTATTATTTTTTTTGACAGGACCGGACCAGTCCACTTTTACAAAAAAGGGGTGTTTAAATTTTGGTAGTTTTGAAGATCAAAAATTGTGTTTTCTTGACAGGTCTGAACCTGTAAGCTTTCTCAAAAGTTCGGGGCATTGAAATTATGAAAAAAATGAAAATGGCCCAAAATTATTTTTTTTTTTCGACAGGTCCGGACCAGTCCACTTTTTTCAGAAAAGGGGTGTCTAAATTTGGGTAGTTTTGAAGATCAAAAAATTGTGTTTTCTTGACATGTCTGAACCTGTAAGCTTTTTTCAAAAGAACAGTACATTAAAATTATGAAAAATAAAATTGGCCAAAATTAAATTTTTTCGACAGGTCCGGACCAGTCCACTTTTACAGAAAAGGGGGTGTCTAAATTTTGGTAGTTCTGAAGATCAAAAATTGTGTTTTCTTGACAGGTCTGAACCTGTAAGCTTTTTCAAAAGTTCGGGGCATTGAAATTATGAAAAAATGAAATGGCCCAAAATTATTATTTTTTTCGACAGGTCCGGACCAGTCCACTTTTTCAGAAAAGGGGGTGTCTAAATTTTGGTAGTTCTGAAGATCAAAAAATTGTGTTTTCTTGACATGTCTGAACCTGTAAGCTTTTTCAAAAGCTCGGGCATCAAAATTATGAAAAAATAAAATTGGCCAGAATTATTATTTTTTTTGACAGGACCGGACCAGTCCACTTTTTCAAAAAAGGGGTGTCTAAATTTGGGTAGTTTTGAAGATCAAAAAATTGTGTTTTCTTGACATGTCTGAACCTGTAAGCTTTCTCAAAAGAACAGTACATTAAAATTATGAAAAATAAAATTGGCCAAAATTTAATTTTTTTCGACAGGTCCGGACCAGTCCACTTTTACAGAAAAGGGGTGTCTAAATTTGGGTAGTTTTGAAGATCAAAAAATTGTGTTTTCTTGACATGTCTGAACCTGTAAGCTTTCTCAAAAGTTCGGGGCATTGAAATTATGAAAAAATGAAATGGCCCAAAATTATTATTTTTTCGACAGGTCCGGACCTGTCCACTTTTACAGAAAAGGGGGTTTCTAAATTTGGGTAGTTTTGAAGATCAAAAAATTGTGTTTTCTTGACATGTCTGAACCTGTAAGCTTTCTCAAAAGAACAGTACATTAAAATTATGAAAAATAAAATTGGCCAAGAATTTTTATTTTTTTCGACAGGTCCGGACCAGTCCACTTTTTACAGAAAAGGGGGTGTCTAAATTTGGGTAGTTTTGAAGATCAAAAAATTGTGTTTTCTTGACATGTCTGAACCTGTAAGCTTTTTCAAAAGCTCGGGCATTGAAATTATGAAAAAATAAAATTGGCCAAAATTTAATTTTTTCGACAGGTCCGGACCAGTCCACTTTTTACAAAAAAAGGGGGTGTCTAAATTTTGGTAGTTCTGAAGATCAAAAAATTGTGTTTTCTTGACAGGTCTGAACCTGTAAGCTTTCTCAAAAGTTCGGGCATTGAAATTATGAAAAAATGAAATGGCCAAAAATTATTTTTTTTTTTCGACAGGTCCGGACCAGTCCACTTTTTTCAGAAAAGGGGGGTGTCTAAATTTTGGTAGTTTTGAAGATCAAAAATTGTGTTTTCTTGACATGTCTGAACCTGTAAGCTTTTTTCAAAAACAGGCATTAAAATTATGAAAATAAAATTGGCCAAAATTATTATTTTTTTGACAGGACCGACCAGTCCACTTTTTACAGAAAAAGGGGGTGTCTAAATTTGGGTAGTTTTGAAGATCAAAAATTGTGTTTTCTTGACATGTCTGAACCTGTAAGCTTTTTTCAAAAGCTCGGCATCGAAATTATGAAAAAATAAAATTGGCCAAAATTATTATTTTTTTGACAGGTCCGGACCAGTCCACTTTTTTCAAAAAAGGGGGTGTTTAAATTTTGGTAGTTCTGAAGATCAAAAATTGTGTTTTCTTGACAGGTCTGAACCTGTAAGCTTTCTCAAAAGTTCAGGCATTGAAATTATGAAAAAAAAAATTGGCCAAAAATTATTATTTTTTTCGACAGGTCCGACCAGTCCACTTTTTCAGAAAAGGGGCTGTCTAAATTTGGGTAGTTTTGAAGATCAAAAATTGTGTTTTCTTGACATGTCTGAACCTGTAAGCTTTCTCAAAAGAACAGTACATTAAAATTATGAAAAATAAAATTGGCCAAAATTTAATTTTTTCGACAGGTCCGGACCAGTTCACTTTTACAGAAAAGGGGGTGTCTAAATTTTGGTAGTTCTGAAGATCAAAAAATTGTGTTTTCTTGACAGGTCTGAACCTGTAAGCTTTCTCAAAAGTTCGAGGCATTGAAATTATGAAAAAATGAAATGGCCCAAAATTATTATTTTTTTCGACAGGTCCGGACCAGTCCACTTTTACAGAAAAGGGGGTTTCTAAATTTGGGTAGTTTTGAAGATCAAAAATTGTGTTTTCTTGACATGTCTGAACCTGTAAGCTTTCTCAAAAGAACAGTACATTAAAAGTATGAAAAAATAAAATTGGCCAAAATTTAATTTTTTCGACAGGTCCGGACCAGTCCACTTTTTCAGAAAAGGGGGTGTCTAAATTTGGGTAGTTTTGAAGATCAAAAAATTGTGTTTTCTTGACATGTCTGAACCTGTAAGCTTTCTCAAAAGAACAGTACATTAAAATTATCAAAAAATAAAATTGGCCAAAATTATTTTTTTTTTCGACAGGTCCGGACCAGTCCACTTTTTCAGAAAAGGGGGGTGTTTAAATTTTGGTAGTTCTGAAGATCAAAAAATTGTGTTTTCTTGACAGGTCTGAACCTGTAAGCTTTCTCAAAAGAACAGTACATTAAAATTCAAAAAGAACAGTAGAAAAGTATGAAAATAAAATTGGCCAAAATTTAATTTTTTTTTCGACAGGTCCGGACCAGTCCACTTTTTTACAGAAAAGGGGGTGTTTAAATTTTGGTAGTTTTGAAGATCAAAAAATTGTGTTTTCTTGACAGGTCTGAACCTGTAAGCTTTCTCAAAAGAACAGGGCATTGAAATTATGAAAAATAAAATGGCCCAAAAAATTATTTTTTTTTCGACAGGTCCGGACCAGTCCACTTTTTCAGAAAAGGGGGTGTCTAAATTTGGGTAGTTTTGAAGATCAAAAAATTGTGTTTTCTTGACATGTCTGAACCTGTAAGCTTTCTCAAAAGAACAGTACATTAAAATTATGAAAAAATAAAATTGGCCAAAATTAATTTTTTCGACAGGTCCGGACCAGTCCACTTTTACAGAAAAGGGGTTTCTAAATTTGGGTAGTTTTGAAGATCAAAAAATTGTGTTTTCTTGACATGTCTGAACCTGTAAGCTTTGAAAAGAACAGTACATTAAAATTATATAAAAAAAAATTGGCCAAAATTTAATTTTTTCGACAGGTCCGGACCAGTCCACTTTTTACAGAAAAAGGGGTGTCTAAATTTTGGTAGTTCTGAAGATCAAAAATTGTGTTTTCTTGACAGGTCTGAACCTGTAAGTTTTCTCAAAAGTTCGAGGCATTGAAATTATGAAAAAAATGAAATGGCCCAAAATTATTATTTTTTTTCGACAGGTCCGGACCAGTCCACTTTTTTACAGAAAAGGGGGTGTCTAAATTTGGGTAGTTTTGAAGATCAAAAATTGTGTTTTCTTGACATGTCTGAACCTGTAAGCTTTTTTCTCAAAAGCTCGGGCATCAAAATTATGAAAAAATAAAATTGGCCAAAATTTAATTTTTTCGACAGGTCCGGACCAGTCCACTTTTTTACAAAAAGGGGGGTGTTAAATTTTGGTAGTTTTGAAGATCAAAAATTGTGTTTTCTTGACAGGTCTGAACCTGTAAGCTTTCTCAAAAGAACAGCACATTAAATTATGAAAAATAAAATTGGCCAAAATTTAATTTTTTCGACAGGTCCGGACCAGTCCACTTTTACAGAAAAGGGGGTGTCTAAATTTGGGTAGTTTTGAAGATCAAAAAATTGTGTTTTCTTGACATGTCTGAACCTGTAAGCTTTCTCAAAAGAACAGTACATTAAAAGTATGAAAAATAAAATTGGCCCAAAATTTAATTTTTTTTCGACAGGTCCGGACCAGTCCACTTTTACAGAAAAGGGGGTGTCTAAATTTGGGTAGTTTTGAAGATCAAAAAATTGTGTTTTTTGACATGTCTGAACCTGTAAGCTTTTTTTCAAAAGTTCGGGCATCGAAATTATGAAAAAATGAAATGGCCCAAATTATTATTTTTTTTGACAGGTCCGGACCAGTCCACTTTTACAAAAAAGGGGGTGTTTAAATTTTGGTAGTTTTGAAGATCAAAAATTGTGTTTTCTTGATGTTTGAACCTGTAAGCTTTTCAAAAGCTCAGGGCATTGAAATTATGAAAAATAAAATTGGCCAGAATTATTATTTATTTTGACAGGACCGGACCAGTCCACTTTTACAGAAAAGGGGGTGTCTAAATTTGGGTAGTTTTGAAGATCAAAAATTGTGTTTTCTTGACATGTCTGAACCTGTAAGCTTTTTCAAAAGCTCGGGCATCGAAATTATGAAAAAATATAATTGGCCAAAATTATTATTTTTTTTGACAGGACCGGACCAGTCCACTTTTTCAAAAAAGGGGGGTGTTTAAATTTTGGTAGTTCTGAAGATCAAAAAATTGTGTTTTCTTGACAGGTCTGAACCTGTAAGCTTTCTCAAAAGTTCGGGGCATTGAAATTATGAAAAAATGAAATGGCCCAAAATTATTATTTTTTTCGACAGGTCCGGACCAGTCCACTTTTTACAGAAAGGGGGTGTCTAAATTTGGGTAGTTTTGAAGATCAAAAAATTGTGTTTTCTTGACATGTCTGAACCTGTAAGCTTTCTCAAAAGAACAGTACATTAAAAGTATGAAAAATAAAATTGGCCAAAATTTAATTTTTTTCGACAGGTCCCGGACCAGTCCACTTTTTACAGAAAAGGGGGTGTCTAAATTTGGTAGTTCTGAAGATCAAAAATTGTGTTTTCTTGACAGGTCTGAACCTGTAAGCTTTCTCAAAAGAACAGTACATTAAAATTATGAAAAAATGAAATGGCCCAAAATTATTATTTTTTTCGACAGGTCCGGACCAGTCCACTTTTACAGAAAAGGGGGTTTCTAAATTTGGGTAGTTTTGAAGATCAAAAAATTGTGTTTTCTTGACATGTCTGAACCTGTAAGCTTTCTCAAAAGAACAGTACATTAAAATTATGAAAAATAAAATTGGCCAAAATTTAATTTTTTCGACAGGTCCGGACCAGTCCACTTTTTCAGAAAAGGGGGTCTCTAAATTTGGGTAGTTTTGAAGATCAAAAAATTGTGTTTTCTTGACATGTCTGAACCTGTAAGCTTTCTGAAAAGAACAGTACATTAAAAGTATGAAAAAATAAAATTGGCCAAAATTAATTTTTTTTCGACAGGTCCGGACCAGTCCACTTTTTACAGAAAAGGGGGTGTCTAAATTTGGTAGTTTTGAAGATCAAAAATTGTGTTTTTTTTGACAGGTCTGAACCTGTAAGTTTTCTCAAAAGTTCGGGGCATTGAAATTATGAAAAATGAAATGGCCCAAAATTATTATTTTTTTCGACAGGTCCGGACCAGTCCACTTTTACAGAAAAGGGGGTGTCTAAATTTGGGTAGTTTTGAAGATCAAAAAATTGTGTTTTCTTGACATGTCTGAACCTGTAAGCTTTTCAAAAGAACGGGCATTAAAAATTATGAAAAATAAAATGGCCCAAAATTATAATTTTTTCGACAGGTCCGGACCAGTCCACTTTTTTACAGAAAAGGGGGTGTCTAAATTTGGGTAGTTTTGAAGATCAAAAAATTGTGTTTTCTTGACATGTCTGAACCTGTAAGCTTTCTCAAAAGAACAGTACATTAAAATTATGAAAAAATAAAATTGGCCAAAATTTAATTTTTTTTCGACAGGTCCGGACCAGTCCACTTTTTCAGAAAAGGGGTGTCTAAATTTGGGTAGTTTTGAAGATCAAAAAAATTGTGTTTTCTTTGACATGTCTGAACCTGTAAGCTTTCTCAAAAGAACAGTACATTAAAATTATGAAAAAATAAAATGGCCCAAAATTTTTTTTTTTTTGACAGGTCCGGACCAGTCCACTTTTACAGAAAAGGGGGTGTCTAAATTTGGGTAGTTTTGAAGATCAAAAATTGTGTTTTTTTTGACATGTCTGAACCTGTAAGCTTTCTCAAAAGAACAGTACATTAAAAAATTATGAAAAAATAAAATTGGCCAAAATTTTATTTTTTTCGACAGGTCCCGACCAGTCCACTTTTACAGAAAAGGGGGGTCTAAATTTGGGTAGTTTTGAAGATCAAAAATTGTGTTTTCTTGACATGTCTGAACCTGTAAGCTTTCTCAAAAGAAACACATTAAAAGTATGAAAAAAAAATTGGCCAAAATTTTTTTTTTTTCGACAGGTCCGGACCAGTCCACTTTTACAGAAAAGGGGGTGTCTAAATTTGGGTAGTTTTGAAGATCAAAAAATTGTGTTTTCTTGACATGTCTGAACCTGTAAGCTTTTTCAAAAGAACAGCACATTAAAATTATGAAAAATAAAATTGGCCCAAAATTTTATTTTTTTTGACAGGTCCGGACCAGTCCACTTTTACAGAAAAGGGGGTCTCTAAATTTGGGTAGTTTTGAAGATCAAAAAATTGTGTTTTCTTGACATGTCTGAACCTGTAAGCTTTCTCAAAAGAACAGTACATTAAAATTATGAAAAATAAAATTGGCCAAAATTTAATTTTTTCGACAGGTCCGGACCAGTCCACTTTTTACAGAAAAGGGGGTCTCTAAATTTGGGTAGTTTTGAAGATCAAAAAATTGTGTTTTCTTGACAGGTCTGAACCTGTAAGCTTTCTCAAAAGTTCGAGGCATTGAAATTATGAAAAAATAAAATTGGCCAAAATTGTAATTTTGTCGACAGGTCCGGACCAGTCCACTTTTACAGAAAAGGGGGGTCTAAATTTGGGTAGTTTTGAAGATCAAAAATTGTGTTTTCTTGACATGTCTGAACCTGTAAGCTTTCTCAAAAGAACAGTACATTAAAAGTATGAAAAATAAAATTGGCCAAAATTTATTTTTTTCGACAGGTCCGGACCAGTCCACTTTTTCAGAAAAGGGGCTATCTAAATTTGGGTAGTTTTGAAGATCAAAAAATTGTGTTTTCTTGACATGTCTGAACCTGTAAGCTTTCTCAAAAGAACAGTACATTAAAAGTATGAAAAATAAAATTGGCCAAATTTAATTTTTTTCGACAGGTCCGGACCAGTCCACTTTTACAGAAAAGGGGTTTCTAAATTTGGGTAGTTTTGAAGATCAAAAATTGTGTTTTCTTGACATGTCTGAACCTGTAAGCTTTTTCAAAAGAACGGGGCATAAAATTATGAAAAAATAAAATGGCCAAAATTATTATTTTTTCGACAGGTCCGGACCAGTCCATTTTTTACAGAAAAGGGGGTGTCTAAATTTTGGTAGTTTTGAAGATCAAAAAATTGTGTTTTCTTGACAGGTCTGAACCTGTAAGCTTTTCTCAAAAGAACAGGGCATTGAAATTATGAAAAAATAAAATTGGCCAAAATTATTATTTTTTTCGACAGGTCCGGACCAGTCCACTTTTTCAGAAAAGGGGGTGTCTAAATTTGGGTAGTTTTGAAGATCAAAAAATTGTGTTTTCTTGACATGTCTGAACCTGTAAGCTTTTTCAAAAGAACAGTACATTAAAATTATGAAAAATAAAATTGGCCAAAATTTAATTTTTTCGACAGGTCCGGACCAGTCCACTTTTTTACAGAAAAGGGGTGTCTAAATTTTGGTAGTTTTGAAGATCAAAAATTGTGTTTTCTTGACATGTCTGAACCTGTAAGCTTTTTCAAAAGAACAGCATTAAAATTATGAAAAATAAAATTGGCCAAAATATTATTTATTTTGACAGGTCCGGACCAGTCCACTTTTACAGAAAAGGGGGTGTCTAAATTTGGGTAGTTTTGAAGATCAAAAATTTGTGTTTTCTTGACATGTCTGAACCTGTAAGCTTTCTCAAAAGAACAGTACATTGAAATTATGAAAAATGAAATTGGCCAAAATTATTATTTTTTTCGACAGGTCCGGACCAGTCCACTTTTTTCAGAAAAAGGGGTGTCTAAATTTGGGTAGTTTTGAAGATCAAAAAATTGTGTTTTCTTGACATGTCTGAACCTGTAAGCTTTTTCAAAAGAACAGTACATTAAAATTATGAAAAAAAAATTGGCCAAAATTTTATTTTTTTCGACAGGTCCGGACCAGTCCACTTTTTCAGAAAAAGGGGTGTCTAAATTTGGGTAGTTTTGAAGATCAAAAATTGTGTTTTCTTGACATGTCTGAACCTGTAAGCTTTCTCAAAAGAACAGCATTTAAAATTATGAAAAAATAAAATTGGCCAAAAATTATTTTTTTGACAGGTCCGGACCAGTCCACTTTTTTCAAAAAGGGGGTGTTTAAATTTGGGTAGTTTTGAAGATCAAAAATTGTGTTTTCTTGACATGTCTGAACCTGTAAGCTTTTGAAAAGAACAGTACATTAAAAGTATGAAAAATAAAATTGGCCAAAATTTAATTTTTTCGACAGGTCCGGACCAGTCCACTTTTTCAGAAAGGGGCTATCTAAATTTGGGTAGTTTTGAAGATCAAAAATTTGTGTTTTCTTGACATGTCTGAACCTGTAAGCTTTTTCAAAAGAACAGGCATTAAAATTATGAAAAATAAAATTGGCCAAAATTTAATTTTTTCGACAGGTCCGGACCAGTCCACTTTTACAGAAAAGGGGTATCTAAATTTGGGTAGTTTTGAAGATCAAAAATTGTGTTTTCTTGACATGTCTGAACCTGAAGCTTTCTCAAAAGTTCAGGCATTAAAATTATGAAAAAATGAAATTGGCCCAAAATTATTATTTTTTTTGACAGGTCCGGACCAGTCCACTTTTTCAGAAAAGGGGGTTTCTAAATTTGGGTAGTTTTGAAGATCAAAAATTGTGTTTTCTTGACATGTCTGAACCTGTAAGCTTTCTGAAAAGAACAGTACATTAAAAGTATGAAAAAATAAAATTGGCCAAAATTTAATTTTTTTTGACAGGTCCGGACCAGTCCACTTTTACAGAAAAGGGGTGTCTAAATTTGGGTAGTTTTGAAGATCAAAAATTGTGTTTTCTTGACATGTCTGAACCTGTAAGCTTTTCTCAAAAGAACAGTACATTAAAATTATGAAAAATAAAATTGGCCAAAATTTAATTTTTTTTCGACAGGTCCGACCAGTCCACTTTTTCAGAAAAGGGGGTTCTAAATTTGGGTAGTTTTGAAGATCAAAAATTGTGTTTTCTTGACATGTCTGAACCTGTAAGTTTTCTCAAAAGAACAGTACATTAAAATTATGAAAAATAAAATTGGCCAAAATTTAATTTTTTCGACAGGTCCGGACCAGTCCACTTTTTTTACAGAAAAGGGGGTGTCTCTAAATTTGGTAGTTTTGAAGATCAAAAATTGTGTTTTCTTGACATGTCTGAACCTGTAAGCTTTTTCAAAAGAACAGTACATTAAAATTATGAAAAATAAAATTGGCCAAAATTAATTTTTTCGACAGGTCCGACCAGTCCACTTTTACAGAAAAGGGGGATTCTAAATTTGGGTAGTTTTGAAGATCAAAAAATTGTGTTTTCTTGACATGTCTGAACCTGTAAGCTTTTCTCAAAAGAACAGTACATTAAAAGTATGGAAAAAATAAAATTGGCCAAAATTTAATTTTTTTCGACAAGTCCGGACCAGTTCACTTTTACAGAAAAGGGGGTGTCTAAATTTTGGTAGTTTTGAAGATCAAAAATTGTGTTTTCTTTGACAGGTCTGAACCTGTAAGCTTTCTCAAAAGTTCAGGCATTAAAATTATGAAAAATGAAATGGCCAAAATTTTATTTTTTTTCGACAGGTCCGGACCAGTCCACTTTTACAGAAAAGGGGTGTCTAAATTTGGGTAGTTTTGAAGATCAAAAATTGTGTTTTCTGACATGTCTGAACCTGTAAGCTTTTTCAAAAGAACAGTACATTAAAAATGAAAAAATAAAATTGGCCAAAATTTAATTTTTTTTGACAGGTCCGGACCAGTCCACTTTTCAGAAAAGGGGTGTCTAAATTTGGTAGTTTTGAAGATCAAAAATTGTGTTTTCTTGACATGTCTGAACCTGTAAGCTTTTTCAAAAGAACAGGCATTAAAATTAAAAAATAAAATTGGCCAAAATTTAATTTTTTGACAGGTCCGGACCAGTCCACTTTTTACAGAAAAGGGGTCTAAATTTCTAAATTTGGGTAGTTTTGAAGATCAAAAATTGTGTTTTTGACATGTCTGAACCTGTAATTTTTTTTTTGAAAAGAACAGAAAATTAAAATTATTATTTATTTTGAAGGTAAAATTGGCCAAAATTTAACAAAAATTTTTGGCCTGTCCATTTTTACAGAACAGGTCCTATCTGAAATTTGACCGACAGGTCCAGAACAGTCCAATTTTTCAGAAAATCTAAATTTGGGTAGTTTTGAAGATCAAAAAATTGTGTTTTCTTGACATGTCTGAACCTGTAAGCTTTTTGAAAAGAACAGTACATTAAAATTATGAAAAATAAATTGGCCAAAATTTAATTTTTTTCGACAGGTCCGGACCAGTCCACTTTTTCAGAAAAAGGGCTATCTAAATTTGGGTAGTTTTGAAGATCAAAAATTGTGTTTTCTTGACATGTCTGAACCTGTAAGCTTTCTCAAAAGAACAGTACATTAAAAGTATGAAAAATAAAATTGGCCAAAAATTTATTTTTTCGACAGGTCCGGACCAGTCCACTTTTTCAGAAGAATTTGGGTAGTTTTGAAGATAAAAATGGGTAGTTTTGAAGATTGAAAAAATTTTGTTTCAGCATTGAAATGTATGAACCTGTATTGGCTTTTTGAAAGGATTTTTTTATGAAAAAAAAATTGGTGTTTAATTTTTTTTTGCAAATTTTTCAAAAAGGTTTTTTTGGACCAGGTCCACTTTTTCTGAAAAGGAAATTAAAAAAAAAAAGTGGCCAAAAAAAAATTTGTTTCTTGACATGGTCTGAACCTGTAAGCTTTCTCAAAAGAAGTCGGGCATCAAAATTATGAAAATAAAATTGGCCAAAATTTAATTTTTTTTGACAGGTAAAATTATGAAAAAGAACCAGTCCAATTTTTTCAGAAAAGGGGTCTGTTTCAGAAAAGGGGTGTTTGGGTAGTTTTGAAGATCAAAAATTGTGTTTTCTTGACATGTCTGAAACCTGTAAGCTTTTTGAAAAGAACAGTACATTAAAAGTATGAAAAATAAAATTGGCCAAAAATTATTTTTTTGACAGGTCCGGACCAGTCCACTTTTTCAGAAAAGGGGGTGTCTAAAGGTAGTTTTGAAGATCAAAAAATGTTTTCTTGACATGTCTGAACCTGTAAGCTTCATGAAAATTTCGAGGCATTAATTTTATGAGGTCCGGAAATAAAAATTATTATTTTTCAATTGACATTGAAGACCAGTTTTTGAAGGGTTAAATTTGGGAAAGTTTTGAAGATCAAAATTGTGTTTTTTGACATGGAAGCTTCAAAAAACAGGCATTAAAATTATGAAAAATAAAATTGGCCAAAATAATTTTTTTTGACAGGTCCGGACCAGTCCACTTTTTCAGAAAAGGGCTTTCTAAATTTGGGTAGTTTTGAAGATCAAAAAATTGTGTTTTCTTGACATGTCTGAACCTGTAAGCTTTTCAAAAGAACAGTACATTAAAAGTATGAAAAAATAAAATTGGCCAAAATTTAATTTTTTCGACAGGTCCGGACCAGTCCACTTTTTCAGAAAAGGGGCTATCTAAATTTGGGTAGTTTTGAAGATCAAAAAATTGTGTTTTCTTGACATGTCTGAACCTGTAAGCTTTCTCAAAAGAACAGTACATTAAAAGTATGAAAAATAAAATTGGCCCAAAATTTACCAGTCCACTTTTACAGAAAAGGGGTGTCTAAAGGCAGTTTTGAAAAAATTGTGTTTTCTTGACATTCTGAACCTGTAAGCTTTTTCAAAAGTTTGGGTACATTGAAAAAATGGGTTCTAAATTTGTTGTAGTTTTTTTATCAAATACCAGTCCACTTTTTGTGTTTTCAATAAATTGACATGTCTGAACCTGTAAGCTTTCTCAAAAGAACAGTACATTAAAAGTATGAAAAAATAAAATGAAAATTATTATTTTTTCGACAGGTCCGGACCAGTCCACTTTTACAGAAAAGGGGGATTTATTAAATTTGGGTAGTTTTGAAGATCAAAAATTGTGTTTTCTTGACATGTCTGAACCTGTAAGCTTTCTCAAAAGAACAGGCATTGAAATTATGAAAAATGAAATGGCCCAAAATTTTTTTTTCGACAGGTCCGGACCAGTCCACTTTTACAGAAAAGGGGTGTCTAATTTTGGGTAGTTTTGAAGATCAAAAAATTGTGTTTTCTTGACATGTCTGAACCTGTGTTTTTTTCAAAAGAACAGTACATTAAAATTATGAAAAAAAAATAAAATTGGCCAAAAATTATTATTTTTTTTGACAGGTCCGGACCAGTCCACTTTTTCAGAAAAGGGGGTGTCTAAATTTGGGTAGTTTTGAAGATCAAAAATTTGTGTTTTCTTGACATGTCTGAACCTGTAAGCTTTTTGAAAAGAACAGCACATTAAAAGTATGAAAAATAAAATTGGCCAAAATTTAATTTTTTTCGACAGGTCCGGACCAGTCCACTTTTTTTCAGAAAAGGGGGTATCTAAATTTGGGTAGTTTTGAAGATCAAAATTGTGTTTTCTTGACATGTCTGAACCTGTAAGCTTTTCTCAAAAGAACAGGCATTGAAATTATGAAAAATAAAATTGGCCAAAAATTATTTTTTTTCGACAGGTCCGGACCAGTCCACTTTTTTTTTCAAAAAAGGGGGGGTTCTAAATTTGGGTAGTTTTGAAGATCAAAAATTGTGTTTTCTTGACATGTCTGAACCTGTAAGCTTTTCAAAAGAACAGCACATTAAAATTATGAAAAAATAAAATTGGCCCAAAATTATTTTTTTTGACAGGTCCGGACCAGTCCACTTTTTCAGAAAAGGGGGTGTCTAAATTTGGGTAGTTTTGAAGATCAAAAATTGTGTTTTCTTGACATGTCGAACCTGTAAGCTTTTCTCAAAAGAACAGGGCATTAAAAAGTATGAAAAAATAAAATTGGCCAAAATTTAATTTTTTCGACAGGTCCGGACCAGTCCACTTTTTACAGAAAAGGGGGTGTCTAAATTGGGTAGTTTTGAAGATCAAAAATTGTGTTTTCTTGACATGTCTGAACCTGTAAGCTTTTTCTCAAAAGAACAGCACATTAAAATTATGAAAAAATAAAATTGGCCAAAATTTAATTTTTTCGACAGGTCCGGACCAGTCCACTTTTACAGAAAAGGGGTGTCTAAATTTTGGTAGTTTTGAAGATCAAAAAATTGTGTTTTCTTGACATGTCTGAACCTGTAAGTTTTTTCAAAAGCTCGGCACATTGAAATTATGAAAAAATAAAATTGGCCAAAATTATTATTTTTTTGACAGGTCCGGACCAGTCCACTTTTTCAAAGAAAAGGGGTGTCTAAATTTGGGTAGTTTTGAAGATCAAAATTGTGTTTTCTTGACATGTCTGAACCTGTAAGCTTTGAAAAGAACAGTACATTAAAAGTATGAAAAATAAAATTGGCCAAAATTTATTTTTTTTCGACAGGTCCGGACCAGTTCCACTTTTTACAGAAAAGGGGTGTCTAAATTTGGGTAGTTTTGAAGATCAAAAATTGTGTTTTTCTTGACATGTCTGAACCTGTAAGTTTTTTGAAAAGAACAGCACATTAAAATTATGAAAAAAATTGGCCAAAAAATTTTTTTTTTTTGACAGGTCCGGACCAGTCCACTTTACAGAAAAGGGGGGTGTCTAAATTTGGGTAGTTTTGAAGATCAAAAATTGTGTTTTTTGACATGTCTGAACCTGTAAGCTTTTTCAAAAGTTCGGGGCATCGAAATTATGAAAAACAAATTGCCCAAAATTATTATTTTTTTTGACAGGACCGGACCAGTCCACTTTTTTCAAAAAGGGGGTGTTTAAATTTTGGTAGTTCTGAAGATCAAAAATTGTGTTTTCTTTGACAGGTCTGAACCTGTAAGCTTTTCAAAAGAACAGTACATTAAAATTATGAAAAAAATAAAAATTTTAATTTTTTTCGACAGGTCCGACCAGTCCACTTTTTTCAGAAAAGGGGGTGTCTAAATTTGGGTAGTTTTGAAGATCAAAAAATTGTGTTTTCTTGACATGTCTGAACCTGTAAGCTTTCTCAAAAGAACAGTACATTAAAATTATGAAAAATAAAATTGGCCAAAATTTAATTTTTTCGACAGGTCCGGACCAGTCCACTTTTTTTCAGAAAAGGCTATCTAAATTTGGGTAGTTTTGAAGATCAAAAAATTGTGTTTTCTTGATTGACATGTCTGAACCTGTAAGCTTTTCAAAAGAACAGTACATTAAAAGTATGAAAATAAAATTGGCCAAATTTAATTTTTTTCGACAGGTCCGGACCAGTCCACTTTTACAGAAAAGGGCTATCTAAATTTGGGTAGTTTTGAAGATCAAAAAATTGTGTTTTCTTGACATGTCTGAACCTGTAAGCTTTTTCAAAAGAACAGCACATTAAAATTATGAAAAATAAAATTGGCCAAATTATTATTTTTTTGACAGGTCCGGACCAGTCCACTTTTTTCAAAAAGGGGTGTCTAAATTTGGGTAGTTTTGAAGATCAATAAATTGTGTTTTGACATGTCTGAACCTGTAAGCTTTCTGAAAAGAACAGAACATTAAAAGTATGAAAAATAAAATTGGCCAAAATTTAATTTTTCGACAGGTCCGGACCCAGTCCACTTTTTCAGAAAAGGGGTATCTAAATTTGGGTAGTTTTGAAGATCAAAAATTGTGTTTTCTTTGACATGTCTGAACCTGTAAGCTTTTCAAAAGAACAGTACATTAAAATTATGAAAAATAAAATTGGCCAAAATTAATTTTTTTCGACAGGTCCGGACCAGTCCACTTTTTCAGAAAAGGGGTTCTAAATTTGGGTAGTTTTGAAGATCAAAAATTGTGTTTTCTTGACATGTCTGAACCTGTAAGCTTTTCAAAACAGGGCATTAAAATTATGAAAAATGAAATTGCCCAAAATTATTATTTTTTCGACAGGTCCGGACCAGTCCACTTTTTCAGAAAAGGGGGTGTCTAAATTTGGTAGTTTTGAAGATCAAAAATTGTGTTTTCTTGACATGTCTGAACCTGTAAGCTTTCAAAAGAACAGTACATTAAAATTATGAAAATAAAAATTAAAAAATTATTTTTTTTGACAGGTCCCGACCAGTCCATTTTTTCAGAAAAGGGGGGCTGTCTAAATTTGGGTAGTTTTGAAGATCAAAAATTGTGTTTTCTTTGACATGTCTGAACCTGTAAGCTTTTTCAAAAGAACAGTACATTAAAATTATGAAAAAATAAAATTGGCCAAATTTAATTTTTTTCGACAGGTCCGGACCAGTCCACTTTACAAAAAAGGGGTGTCTAAATTTTGGTAGTTTTGAAGATTAAAAATTGTGTTTTCTTGACATGTCTGAACCTGTAAGCTTTCTCAAAAGAACAGTACATTAAAATTATGAAAAATAAAATTGGCCAAAATTAATTTTTTTCGACAGGTCCGGACCAGTCCACTTTACAGAAAAGGGGTTTCTAAATTTGGGTAGTTTTGAAGATCAAAAATTGTGTTTTCTTGACATGTCTGAACCTGTGTTTTTTCAAAAGAACAGTACATTAAAAGTATGAAAAATAAAATTGGCCAAAATTTAATTTTTTCAACAGGTCCGGACCAGTCCACTTTTTCAGAAAGGGGGTGTCTAAATTTGGGTAGTTTTGAAGATCAAAAAATTGTGTTTTCTTGACATGTCTGAACCTGTAAGCTTTTTCAAAAGTCGGCATTGAAATTATGAAAATAAAATTGGCCAAAATTATTATTTTTTTTGACAGGTCCGACCAGTCCACTTTTTTCAAAAAAGGGGTTTTTAAATTTGGGGTAGTTTTGAAGATCAAAAATTGTGTTTTCTTGACATGTCTGAACCTGTAAGCTTTCTCAAAAGAACAGTACATTAAAAGTATGAAAAAATAAAATGGGCCAAAATTTAATTTTTCGACAGGTCGGACCAGTCCACTTTTTCAGAAAAGGGGGGTCTAAATTTGGGTAGTTTTGAAGATCAAAAATTGTGTTTTCTTGACATGTCTGAACCTGTAAGCTTTCTGAAAAGAACAGTACATTAAAAGTATGAAAAATAAAATTGGCCAAAATTTAATTTTTTTCGACAGGTCCGACCAGTTCACTTTTACAAAAAGGGGGTGTCTAAATTTGGGTAGTTCTGAAGATCAAAAATTGTGTTTTCTTGACATGTCTGAACCTGTAAGTTTTTTCAAAAGAACAGCATTAAAATTATGAAAAAATAAAATTGGCCAAAATTTTATTTTTTCGACAGGTCCGGGGACCAGTCCACTTTTTACAGAAAAGGGGGTGTCTAAATTTGGGTAGTTTTGAAGATCAAAAAAATTGTGTTTTCTTGACATGTCTGAACCTGTAAGCTTTCTCAAAAGAACAGTACATTAAAATTATGAAAAAATAAAATTGGCCAAAATTTATTTTTTTCGAACAGGTCCGACCAGTCCACTTTTTACAGAAAAGGGGGTATCTAAATTTGGGTAGTTTTGAAGATCAAAAATTGTGTTTTCTTGACATGTCTGAACCTGTAAGCTTTTTTCAAAAGAACAGTACATTAAAATTATGAAAAATGAAATTGAAAAAATTTAATTTTTTTTCGACAGGTCCGGACCAGTCCACTTTTTCAAAAAAGGGGCCATCTAAATTTGGGTAGTTTTGAAGATCAAAAATTGTGTTTTCTTTTGACATCTGAACCTGTAAGTTTTTTTCAAAAGCTCGGCATCGAAATTATGAAAAATAAAATTGGCCAGAATTTTATTTTTTTGACAGGACCGACCAGTCCACTTTTTCAAAAAAGGTGTCTAAATTTGGGTAGTTTTGAAGATCAAAAATTGTGTTTTCTTGACATGTCTCGAACCTTTCTTTCTCAAAAGAACAGTACATTAAAATTATGAAAATAAAATTGGCCAAAAAATTTAATTTTTTTCGACAGGTCTGGGACCAGTCCACTTTTACAGAAAAGAGGGTCTCTAAATTTGGGTAGTTTTGAAGATTAAAAATTGTGTTTTCTTTGACATGTCTGAACCTGTAAGTTTGAAAAAAAGAACAGTACATTAAAAGTATGAAAATAAAATTGGCCAAAATTTAATTTTTTGGACAGGTCCGGACCAGTCCACTTTTTCAAAAAGGGGGTGTCTAAATTTGGGTAGTTTTGAAGATCAAAAATTGTGTTTTCTTGACAGGGTCTGAACCTGTAAGCTTTCTCAAAAGAACAGGGCATTAAAATTATGAAAAAATGAAATTGGCTAAAATTTATTTTTTTCGACAGGTCCGACCAGTCCACTTTTTACAGAAAAGGGGGGTGTCTAAATTTGGGTAGTTTTGAAGATCAAAATATTGTGTTTTGACATGTCTGAACCTGTAAGCTTTTTCTAAAAAGTTCAGGCATTAAAATTATGAAAAAAATGAAATGGCCCAAAATTATTATTTTTTCGACAGGTCCGACCAGTCCACTTTTTCAGAAAAGGGGCTGTCTAAATTTGGGTAGTTTTGAAGATCAAAACCAGGTTTTCTGACATGTCTGAACCTGTAAGCTTTCTCAAAGAACAGTACATTAAAATTATCAAAAAAAAAATAGGCCAAAATAATTTTGTCGACAGGTCTTGACCTGTCCACTTTTACAGAAAAGGGGGTTGCTTAAATTTGGGTAGTTTTGAAGATCAAAAATTTCTGTTTTCTTGACATGTCTGAACCTGTGTTTTCTCAAAAGAATACACATTAAAAAAATTATGAAAAATAAAATTGGCCAAATGTAATTTTTTCGGACAGGTCCTGACCAGTCCACTTTTACAGAAAAGGGGGTCTCTAAAATTTGGGTAATTTTTTTGAAGTTTAATAAATTGTGTTTTCTTGACATGTTCTTGTCCCAAGCTTGAAAAGAACAGTACATTATATGAAAAATAAAATTCCACCAAACTTAATTCTTT
>CM072674.1:40767996-40793669 GCA_036884735.1 Huso huso | reverse complement strand
CAATAAATTGTGTTTTCTGACATGTCTAAACCTGTGTTTTTTCAAAAGAACAGTACATTAAATTATGAAAAATAAAATTGGCCAGTTAAAATTATGAAAAAATGAAATGGCCCAAATTTTATTTTTTTTCGACAGGTCCGGACCTGTCCACTTTTACAGAAAAGGGGGTTTCTAAATTTGGGTAGTTTTGAAGATCAAAAAATTGTGTTTTCTTGACATGTCTGAACCTGTAAGCTTTTTTCAAAAGAACAGGCACATTAAAATTATGAAAAAATAAAATTGGCCAAAATTTAATTTTTTCGACAGGTCCGGACCAGTCCACTTTTTTCAGAAAAGGGGGTGTCTAAATTTGGGTAGTTTTGAAGATCAAAAATTGTGTTTTTCTTTGACATGTCTGAACCTGTAAGTTTTCTCAAAAGAACAGTACATTAAAATTATGAAAAATAAAATGGCCAAAATTTTATTTTTTCTTTTGGTCCCAGTCCACTTTTTCAGAAAAGGGGGTGTCTAAATTTTGGTAGTTTTGAAGATCAAAAATTGTGTTTTCTTGACAGGTCTGAACCTGTAAGCTTTCTTTCAAAAGTTCGAGGCATTAAAATTATGAAAAAATAAAATTGGCCAAAATTATTATTTTTTTTGACAGGTCCGGACCAGTCCACTTTTTCAGAAAAGGGGTTTCTAAATTTGGGTAGTTTTGAAGATCAAAAATTGTGTTTTCTTGACATGTCTGAACCTGTAAGCTTTCTCAAAAGAACAGTACATTAAAATTATGAAAAAAAAAATTGGCCAAAATTTAATTTTTTTTGACAGGTCCGGACCAGTCCACTTTTACAGAAAAGGGGGTGTCTAAATTTTGGTAGTTTTGAAGATCAAAAATTTGTGTTTTCTTGACATGTCTGAACCTGTAAGCTTTCTCAAAAGAACAGTACATTAAAATTATGAAAAAAAAAAAATTGGCCAAAAATTTAATTTTTTTCGACAGGTCCGGACCAGTCCACTTTTTTCAGAAAAGGGGGTGTCTAAATTTTGGTAGTTTTGAAGATCAAAAATTGTGTTTTCTTGACATGTCTGAACCTGTAAGCTTTCTCAAAAGAACAGTACATTAAAATTATGAAAAATAAAATTGGCCAAAAATTATTATTTTTTTGACAGGTCCGGACCAGTCCACTTTTTCAGAAAAGGGGTCTCTAAATTTGGGTAGTTTTGAAGATCAAAAAATTGTGTTTTCTTGACATGTCTGAACCTGTAAGCTTTTTCAAAAGAACAGTACATTAAAATTATGAAAAATGAAATGGCCCAAAATTATTATTTTTTTGACAGGTCCGACCAGTCCACTTTTTTCAGAAAAGGGGTGTCTAAATTTGGGTAGTTTTGAAGATCAAAAAAATTGTGTTTTCTTGACATGTCTGAACCTGTAAGCTTTCTCAAAAGAACAGTACATTAAAATTATGAAAAAAAATAAATTGGCCAAAATTTAATTTTTTCGACAGGTCCGACCAGTCCACTTTTACAGAAAAGGGGGTGTCTAAATTTGGGTAGTTTTGAAGATCAAAAATTGTGTTTTCTTGACATGTCTGAACCTGTAAGCTTTTTCAAAAGAACAGTACATTAAAATTATGAAAAAATAAAATTGGCCAAAATTTAATTTTTTTTGACAGGTCCGACCAGTCCACTTTTTCAGAAAAGGGGGTGTCTAAATTTTGGTAGTTCTGAAGATCAAAAATTGTGTTTTCTTGACAGGTCTGAACCTGTAAGCTTTCTCAAAAGTTCGGGCATTGAAATTATGAAAAAAAAAATGGCCCAAAATTATTATTTTTTTCGACAGGTCCGACCCAGTCCACTTTTTCAGAAAAGGGGGTTGTCTAAATTTGGGTAGTTTTGAAGATCAAAAATTGTGTTTTCTTGACATGTCTGAACCTGTAAGCTTTTTCAAAAGAACAGTACATTAAAATTATGAAAAAATAAAATTGGCCAAAATTTAATTTTTTCGACAGGTCCGGACCAGTTCACTTTTACAGAAAAGGGGGTGTCTAAATTTTGGTAGTTCTGAAGATCAAAAAATTGTGTTTTCTTGACATGTCTAAACCTGTAAGCTTTCTGAAAAGAACAGTACATTAAAATTATGAAAAAATAAATTGGCCAAAATTTTATTTTTTTCGACAGGTCCGACCAGTCCACTTTTTCAGAAAAGGGGGTGTCTAAATTTTGGTAGTTTTGAAGATCAAAAATTGTGTTTTCTTGACATGTCTGAACCTGTAAGCTTTCTCAAAAGAACAGGGCATTGAAATTATGAAAAAATAAAATTGGCCCAAATTATTATTTTTTTTGACAGGTCCGACCAGTCCACTTTTTCAGAAAAGGGGGTGTCTAAATTTGGGTAGTTTTGAAGATCAAAAATTGTGTTTTCTTGACATGTCTGAACCTGTAAGCTTTCTGAAAAGAACAGTACATTAAAATTATGAAAAAAAAAATTGGCCAAAATTATTATTTTTTTCGACAGGTCCGACCAGTCCACTTTTTCAGAAAAGGGGGTGTCTAAATTTTGGTAGTTTTGAAGATCAAAAAATTGTGTTTTCTTGACATGTCTGAACCTGTAAGCTTTTTCAAAAGAACAGGCATTGAAATTATGAAAAATAAAATGGCCCAAAATTATTATTTTTTTTGACAGGTCCGACCAGTCCACTTTTTTTCAGAAAAGGGGGTGTCTAAATTTTGGTAGTTTGAAGATCAAAAATTGTGTTTTCTTGACATGTCTGAACCTGTAAGCTTTTTCAAAAGAACAGTACATTAAAAATTATGAAAAAATGAAATTGGCCAAAATTTTATTTTTTCGACAGGTCCGGACCAGTCCACTTTTTCAGAAAAGGGGGGGTGTCTAAATTTTGGTAGTTTTGAAGATCAAAAAATTGTGTTTTCTTGACATGTCTGAACCTGTAAGCTTTCTCAAAAGAACAGTACATTAAAATTATGAAAAATAAAATTGGCCAAAATTATTTTTTTTTGACAGGTCCGACCAGTCCACTTTTTTCAGAAAAGGGGTGTCTAAATTTGGGTAGTTTTGAAGATCAAAAATTGTGTTTTCTTGACATGTCTGAACCTGTAAGCTTTCTCAAAAGAACAGTACATTAAAATTATGAAAAAATAAAATTGGCCAAAATTAATTTTTTTTGACAGGTCCGGACCAGTCCACTTTTTTTTCAAAAGGGGGTGTCTAAATTTTGGTAGTTTTGAAGATCAAAAAATTGTGTTTTCTTGACATGTCTCTGAACCTGTAAGCTTTTTCAAAAGAACAGTACATTAAATTATGAAAAAATAAAATGGGCCAAAATTTTATTTTTTTTCACAGGTCCGACCAGTCCACTTTTTTCAGAAAAGGGGGTGTCTAAATTTTGGTAGTTTTGAAGATCAAAAAATTGTGTTTTCTTGACATGTCTGAACCTGTAAGCTTTTTCAAAAGAACAGGGCATTAAATTATGAAAAAATAAAATTGGCCAAAATTATTATTTTTTTGACAGGTCCGACCAGTCCACTTTTTTTCAGAAAAAGGGGTGTCTAAATTTGGGTAGTTTTGAAGATCAAAAAATTGTGTTTTCTTGACATGTCTGAACCTGTAAGCTTTCTCAAAAGAACAGTACATTAAAAATTATGAAAAAATAAAATTGGCCAAAATTATAATTTTTTTTGACAGGTCCGGACCAGTCCACTTTTTTCAGAAAAAAGGGGTGTCTAAATTTGGGTAGTTTTGAAGATCAAAATTTGTGTTTTCTTGACATGTCTGAACCTGTAAGCTTTCTCAAAAGAACAGTACATTAAAATTATGAAAAATAAAATTGGCCAAAATTTATTTTTTTTTTCGACAGGTCCGACCAGTCCACTTTTTCAGAAAAGGGGGTGTCTAAATTTTGGTAGTTTTGAAGATCAAAAAATTGTGTTTTCTTGACAGGTCTGAACCTAAGCTTTTCTCAAAAGAACAGTACATTAAAATTATGAAAAAATAAAATTGGCCAAAAATTATTATTTTTTTCGACAGGTCCGACCAGTCCACTTTTTTCAGAAAAGGGGGTGTCTAAATTTGGGTAGTTTTGAAGATCAAAAAATTGTGTTTTCTTGACATGTCTGAACCTGTAAGCTTTCTCAAAAGAACAGTACATTAAAATTATGAAAAATAAAATTGGCCCAAAATTATTATTTTTTTGACAGGTCCGGACCAGTCCACTTTTTTCAGAAAAGGGGGTGTCTAAATTTGGGTAGTTTTGAAGATCAAAAATTGTGTTTTCTTGACATGTCTGAACCTGTAAGCTTTTTCAAAAGAACAGGCATTGAAATTATGAAAAAAATAAAATTGCCCAAAATTATTATTTTTTCGACAGGTCCGACCAGTCCACTTTTTTTCAGAAAAGGGGTGTCTAAATTTTGGTAGTTTTGAAGATCAAAAAATTGTTTTCTTGACATGTCTGAACCTGTAAGCTTTTCAAAAGAACAGTACATTAAAATTATGAAAAAATAAATTGGCCAAAATTTATTTTTTTTCGACAGGTCCGACCAGTCCACTTTTTTCAGAAAAGGGGGTGTCTAAATTTTGGTAGTTTTGAAGATCAAAAATTGTGTTTTCTTGACATGTCTGAACCTGTAAGCTTTCTCAAAAGAACAGTACATTAAAATTATGAAAAATAAAATTGGCCAAAATTTAATTTTTTCGACAGGTCCGGACCAGTCCACTTTTTTCAGAAAAGGGGGTGTCTAAATTTTGGTAGTTTTGAAGATCAAAAATTGTGTTTTCTTGACATGTCTGAACCTGTAAGCTTTTTCAAAAAGAACAGTACATTAAAATTATGAAAAAAAAAATTGGCCAAAATTTTATTTTTTTGACAGGTCCGACCAGTCCACTTTTTTTTTCAGAAAAGGGGGTGTCTAAATTTTGGTAGTTTTGAAGATCAAAAATTGTGTTTTCTTGACATGTCTGAACCTGTAAGCTTTTTCAAAAGAACAGTACATGAAATTATGAAAAAAAATAAATGGCCCAAAATTATTTTTTTTTTGACAGGTCCGACCAGTCCACTTTTTTCAGAAAAGGGGGTGTCTAAATTTTGGTAGTTTTGAAGATCAAAAAATTGTGTTTTCTTGACATGTCTGAACCTGTAAGCTTTTTCAAAAGAACAGGCATTAAAATTATGAAAAAAAAAAATTGGCCAAAATTATTATTTTTTTTGACAGGTCCGACCAGTCCACTTTTTCAGAAAAGGGGGTGTCTAAATTTGGGTAGTTTTGAAGATCAAAAATTGTGTTTTCTTGACATGTCTGAACCTGTAAGCTTTTTCAAAAGAACAGTACATTAAAATTATGAAAAAATAAAATTGGCCAAAATTTAATTTTTTTCGACAGGTCCGGACCAGTCCACTTTTTTTCAGAAAAGGGGGTGTCTAAATTTGGGTAGTTTTGAAGATCAAAAATTGTGTTTTCTTGACATGTCTGAACCTGTAAGCTTTCTCAAAAGAACAGTACATTAAAATTATGAAAAAATAAAATTGGCCAAAATTTAATTTTTTTTTGACAGGTCCGACCAGTCCACTTTTTCAGAAAAGGGGGGTGTCTAAATTTGGGTAGTTTTGAAGATCAAAAATTGTGTTTTCTTGACATGTCTGAACCTGTAAGCTTTCTCAAAAGAACAGTACATTAAAATTATGAAAAAAAATAAAATTGGCCAAAATTTAATTTTTTTCGACAGGTCCGACCAGTCCACTTTTTCAGAAAAGGGGGTGTCTAAATTTTGGTAGTTTTGAAGATCAAAAATTGTGTTTTCTTGACATGTCTGAACCTGTAAGCTTTTCAAAAGTTCAGGCATTGAAATTATGAAAAAATAAAATTGGCCAAAATTATTATTTTTTTTTTGACAGGTCCGGACCAGTCCACTTTTTCAGAAAAAAAAGGTGTCTAAATTTGGGTAGTTTTGAAGATCAAAAATTGTGTTTTCTTGACATGTCTGAACCTGTAAGCTTTCTCAAAAGAACAGTACATTAAAATTATGAAAAATAAAATTGGCCAAAATTATAATTTTTTTTGACAGGTCCGGACCAGTCCACTTTTTCAGAAAAGGGGGTGTCTAAATTTGGGTAGTTTTGAAGATCAAAAAATTGTGTTTTCTTGACATGTCTGAACCTGTAAGCTTTCAAAAGAACAGTACATTAAAATTATGAAAAAAAAAAAATGGCCAAAATTATTATTTTTTTCGACAGGTCCGACCAGTCCACTTTTTTTCAGAAAAGGGGGTGTCTAAATTTTGGTAGTTTTGAAGATCAAAAATTGTGTTTTCTTGACAGGTCTGAACCTGTAAGCTTTCTCAAAAGAACAGTACATTGAAATTATGAAAAAAAATAAAATGGCCCAAAATTTAATTTTTTTTTTTTAGGTCCGGACCAGTCCACTTTTTTCAGAAAAAGGGGTGTCTAAATTTGGGTAGTTTTGAAGATCAAAAAATTGTGTTTTCTTGACATGTCTGAACCTGTAAGCTTTCTCAAAAGAACAGTACATTAAAATTATGAAAAAATAAAATTGGCCCAAAATTTAATTTTTTTTGACAGGTCCGACCAGTCCACTTTTTTCAGAAAAGGGGGGTGTCTAAATTTGGGTAGTTTTGAAGATCAAAAAATTGTGTTTTCTTGACATGTCTGAACCTGTAAGCTTTCTCAAAAGAACAGGGCATTAAAATTATGAAAAATGAAATTGGCCCAAAATTATTATTTTTTTTTTTGACAGGTCCGGACCAGTCCACTTTTTTCAGAAAAGGGGGGTGTCTAAATTTTGGTAGTTTTGAAGATCAAAAAATTGTGTTTTCTTGACATGTCTGAACCTGTAAGCTTTTTCAAAAGAACAGTACATTAAAATTATGAAAAAATAAAATTGGCCAAAATTATTATTTTTTTTGACAGGTCCGACCAGTCCACTTTTTCAAAAAAAGGGGGTGTCTAAATTTGGGTAGTTTTGAAGATCAAAAAATTGTGTTTTCTTGACATGTCTGAACCTGTAAGCTTTCTCAAAAAGAACAGTACATTAAAATTATGAAAAAAAAATTGGCCAAAATTTTATTTTTTTTGACAGGTCCGACCAGTCCACTTTTTTCAGAAAAGGGGGTGTCTAAATTTTGGTAGTTTTGAAGATCAAAAATTTGTGTTTTCTTGACATGTCTGAACCTGTAAGCTTTCTCAAAAGAACAGGGCATTGAAATTATGAAAAAAAAAATTGGCCAAAATTATTATTTTTTTTTGACAGGTCCGGACCAGTCCACTTTTTCAGAAAAAAGGGGGTTTCTAAATTTGGGTAGTTTTGAAGATCAAAAAATTGTGTTTTCTTGACATGTCTGAACCTGTAAGCTTTCTCAAAAGAACAGTACATTAAAATTATGAAAAAAAAATTGGCCCAAAATTATTATTTTTTTGACAGGTCCGACCAGTCCACTTTTTCAGAAAAGGGGGTGTCTAAATTTGGGTAGTTTTGAAGATCCCTGATCAAAAAATTGTGTTTTCTTGACATGTCTGAACCTGTAAGCTTTTTTCAAAAGAACAGGGCATTGAAATTATGAAAAAATAAAATTGGCCAAAATTATTATTTTTTTTTTGACAGGTCCGACCAGTCCACTTTTTCAGAAAAGGGGGGTGTCTAAATTTTGGTAGTTTTGAAGATCAAAAAATTGTGTTTTCTTGACATGTCTGAACCTGTAAGCTTTCTCAAAAGTTCAGGCATTGAAATTATGAAAAATGAAATTGCCCAAAATTATTATTTTTTTGACAGGTCCGACCCAGTCCACTTTTTTTCAGAAAAGGGGGGGTTCTAAATTTTGGTAGTTTTGAAGATCAAAAAATTGTGTTTTCTTGACATGTCTGAACCTGTAAGCTTTTTCAAAAAGAACAGGGCATTAAAAGTTATGAAAAAATAAAATTGGCCAAAATTTTTTTTTTTTTGACAGGTCCGGACCAGTCCACTTTTTTCAGAAAAGGGGGGTCTAAATTTTGGGTAGTTTTGAAGATCAAAAAATTGTGTTTTCTTGACATGTCTGAACCTGTAAGCTTTCTCAAAAAGAACAGTACATTAAAATTATGAAAAATAAAATTGGCCAAAATTTAATTTTTTTGACAGGTCCGGACCAGTCCACTTTTTACAGAAAAGGGGGTGTCTAAATTTTGGTAGTTTTGAAGATCAAAAATTGTGTTTTCTTGACATGTCTGAACCTGTAAGCTTTTTCAAAAGAACAGGGCATTGAAATTATGAAAAAAAAATGGCCAAAATTATTATTTTTTCGACAGGTCCGACCAGTCCACTTTTTTCAGAAAAGGGGGGTGTCTAAATTTTGGTAGTTTTGAAGATCAAAAAATTGTGTTTTCTTGACAGGTCTGAAACTGTAAGCTTTCTCAAAAGAACAGTACATTAAAAGTATGAAAAAATGAAATGGCCCAAAATTATTATTTTTTTCGACAGGTCCGGACCAGTCCACTTTTTCAGAAAAGGGGGGTGTCTAAATTTGGGTAGTTTTGAAGATCAAAAAATTGTGTTTTCTTGACATGTCTGAACCTGTAAGCTTTTTTCAAAAGAACAGTATCGAAAATTATGAAAAATAAAATTGGCCAAAATTATTATTTTTTTTGACAGGTCCGACCAGTCCACTTTTTCAGAAAAGGGGGGTGTCTAAATTTGGGTAGTTTTGAAGATCAAAAATTGTGTTTTCTTGACATGTCTGAACCTGTAAGCTTTTCAAAAGAACAGTACATTGAAATTATGAAAAAATAAAATTGGCCAAAATTATTATTTTTTTTGACAGGTCCGACCAGTCCACTTTTTTTTTCAAAAAGGGGTCTAAATTTGGGTAGTTTTGAAGATCAAAAAATTGTGTTTTCTTGACATGTCTGAACCTGTAAGCTTTCTCAAAAGAACAGTACATTAAAATTATGAAAAAATAAAATTGGCCAAAAATTATTATTTTTTTGACAGGTCCGGACCAGTCCACTTTTTCAGAAAAGGGGGTTCTAAATTTGGGTAGTTTTGAAGATCAAAATATTGTGTTTTCTTGACATGTCTGAACCTGTAAGCTTTTTCAAAAAAGAACAGTACATTAAAATTATGAAAAAAATAAAATTGGCCAAAATTATTATTTTTTTTCGACAGGTCCGACCAGTCCACTTTTTTCAGAAAAGGGGGGTGTCTAAATTTTGGTAGTTTTGAAGATCAAAAATTGTGTTTTCTTGACATGTCTGAACCTGTAAGCTTTTTTCAAAAGAACAGGCATTAAAATTATGAAAAAAATAAAATTGGCCAAAATTTAATTTTTTTCGACAGGTCCGACCAGTCCACTTTTTTTTTTCAGAAAAGGGGGTGTCTAAATTTTGGTAGTTTTGAAGATCAAAAATTGTGTTTTCTTGACATGTCTGAACCTGTAAGCTTTCTCAAAAGAACAGGCATTGAAATTATGAAAAAATAAAATTGGCCCAAAATTATTATTTTTTTTCGACAGGTCCGGACCAGTCCACTTTTTCAGAAAAAGGGGTGTCTAAATTTTGGTAGTTTTGAAGATCAAAAATTTGTGTTTTCTTGACATGTCTGAACCTGTAAGCTTTTTCAAAAGAACAGTACATTAAAATTATTATGAAAAATAAAATTGCCCAAAATTATTATTTTTTTTGACAGGTCCGGACCAGTCCACTTTTTTTTTCAGAAAAGGGGGTGTCTAAATTTTGGTAGTTTTGAAGATCAAAAAATTGTGTTTTCTTGACATGTCTGAACCTGTAAGCTTTTTTCTGAAAAAGAACAGTATTGAAAATTATGAAAAAAAAAAATTGGCCAAAATTATTATTTTTTTGACAGGTCCGACCAGTCCACTTTTTCAGAAAAGGGGGTGTCTAAATTTGGGTAGTTTGAAGATCAAAAATTGTGTTTTCTTGACATGTCTGAACCTGTAAGCTTTCTCAAAAGAACAGTACATTAAAATTATGAAAAAATAAAATTGGCCAAAATTTAATTTTTTTTCGACAGGTCCGACCCAGTCCACTTTTTCAGAAAAGGGGTGTCTAAATTTGGGTAGTTTTGAAGATCAAAAAATTGTGTTTTCTTGACATGTCTGAACCTGTAAGCTTTTTCAAAAGAACAGGCATCGAAAAGTATGAAAAAATAAATTGGCCAAAATTTTTTTTTTTTTGACAGGTCCGACCAGTCCACTTTTTCAAAAAAGGGGTGTCTAAATTTTGGTAGTTTTGAAGATCAAAAATTGTGTTTTCTTGACAGGTCTGAACCTGTAAGCTTTTCAAAAGAACAGGGCATTGAAATTATGAAAAAAATGAAATTGCCCAAAATTATTATTTTTTTTTTGACAGGTCCGGACCAGTCCACTTTTTTCAGAAAAGGGGGTGTCTAAATTTTGGTAGTTTTGAAGATCAAAAATTGTGTTTTCTTGACATGTCTGAACCTGTAAGCTTTTTTCAAAAGAACGGGCATTAAAATTATGAAAAAAAAAATTGGCCAAAATTATTATTTTTTTTGACAGGTCCGACCAGTCCACTTTTTTCAGAAAAGGGGGGTGTCTAAATTTGGGTAGTTTTGAAGATCAAAAAATTGTGTTTTCTTGACATGTCTGAACCTGTAAGCTTTCTCAAAAGAACAGTACATTAAAATTATGAAAAAATAAAATTGGCCAAAATTATTATTTTTTTCGACAGGTCCGGACCAGTCCACTTTTTCAGAAAAGGGGGGTGTCTAAATTTGGGTAGTTTTGAAGATCAAAAATTGTGTTTTCTTGACATGTCTGAACCTGTAAGCTTTTTCAAAAGAACAGTACATTTAAAATTATGAAAAAAATAAAATTGGCCAAAATTTAATTTTTTTTTTTTCGACAGGTCCGGACCAGTCCACTTTTTTCAGAAAAAAGGGGTCTCTAAATTTGGGTAGTTTTGAAGATCAAAAAATTGTGTTTTCTTGACATGTCTGAACCTGTAAGCTTTCTCAAAAGAACAGTACATTAAAATTATGAAAAAAAAAAATTGGCCAAAATTTAATTTTTTTTGACACAGGTCCGACCAGTCCACTTTTTCAGAAAAGGGGGTGTCTAAATTTGGGTAGTTTTGAAGATCAAAAATTGTGTTTTCTTGACATGTCTGAACCTGTAAGCTTTTTTCAAAAGAACAGTACATTAAAATTATGAAAAAATAAAATTGGCCAAAATTTATTTTTTTTTTGACAGGTCCGGACCAGTCCACTTTTTTTCAGAAAAGGGGGTGTCTAAATTTTGTAGTTTTGAAGATCAAAAAATTGTGTTTTCTTGACAGGTCTGAACCTGTAAGCTTTCTCAAAAGTTCAGGGCATTGAAATTATGAAAAAATGAAATGGCCCAAAATTATTATTTTTTTTCGACAGGTCCGACCAGTCCACTTTTTTTCAGAAAAGGGGGTGTCTAAATTTTGGTAGTTCTGAAGATCAAAAATTGTGTTTTCTTGACATGTCTGAACCTGTAAGCTTTTTCAAAAGAACAGGCATTAAAATTATGAAAAAATAAAATTGGCCAAAATTATTATTTTTTTTTTGACAGGTCCGACCAGTCCACTTTTTTTCAAAAAGGGGTGTCTAAATTTGGGTAGTTTTGAAGATCAAAAATTGTGTTTTCTTGACATGTCTGAACCTGTAAGCTTTCTCAAAAGAACAGTACATTAAAATTATGAAAAAATAAAATTGGCCAAAATTTAATTTTTTTTGACAGGTCCGACCAGTCCACTTTTTTCAGAAAAGGGGGTGTCTAAATTTGGGTAGTTTTGAAGATCAAAAAATTGTGTTTTCTTGACATGTCTGAACCTGTAAGCTTTCTCAAAAGAACAGGCATTGAAATTATGAAAAAATGAAATGGCCCAAAATTATTATTTTTTTTCGACAGGTCCGGACCAGTCCACTTTTTCAGAAAAGGGGTCTCTAAATTTGGGTAGTTTTGAAGATCAAAAATTGTGTTTTCTTGACATGTCTGAACCTGTAAGCTTTTTCAAAAGAACAGTACATTTAAAATTATGAAAAAATAAATTGGCCAAAATTTTATTTTTTTTTTTGACAGGTCCGACCAGTCCACTTTTTTCAAAAAAAGGGGTGTCTAAATTTTGGTAGTTTTGAAGATCAAAAAATTGTGTTTTCTTGACAGGTCTGAACCTGTAAGCTTTCTCAAAAGTTCAGGGCATTGAAATTATGAAAAAAATAAAATGGCCCAAAATTATATTTTTTTTCGACAGGTCCGACCAGTCCACTTTTTCAGAAAAGGGGGTGTCTAAATTTTGGTAGTTTTGAAGATCAAAAAATTGTGTTTTCTTGACATGTCTGAACCTGTAAGCTTTTTTCAAAAGAACAGTACATTTGAAATTATGAAAAAATAAAATTGGCCAAAATTATTATTTTTTTTGACAGGACCGGACCAGTCCACTTTTTCAAAAAAGGGGTGTCTAAATTTTGGTAGTTCTGAAGATCAAAAAATTGTGTTTTCTTGACATGTCTGAACCTGTAAGCTTTCTCAAAAGAACAGTACATTAAAAGTATGAAAAAATAAATTGGCCAAAATTTAATTTTTTCGACAGGTCCGGACCAGTCCACTTTTTTCAGAAAAGGGGTGTCTAAATTTTGGTAGTTCTGAAGATCAAAAATTGTGTTTTCTTTGACAGGTCTGAACCTGTAAGCTTTCTCAAAAGAACAGGGCATTAAAATTATGAAAAAAAAAAAATGGCCAAAAATTATTATTTTTTTCGACAGGTCCGGACCAGTCCACTTTTTCAGAAAAGGGGCTTTCTAAATTTGGGTAGTTTTGAAGATCAAAAAATTGTGTTTTCTTGACATGTCTGAACCTGTAAGCTTTCTCAAAAGAACAGTACATTAAAATTATGAAAAATAAATTGGCCAAAATTATTATTTTTTTTCGACAGGTCCGGACCAGTCCACTTTTTTCAGAAAAGGGGGGTGTCTAAATTTTGGTAGTTTTGAAGATCAAAAATTGTGTTTTCTTGACATGTCTGAACCTGTAAGCTTTCTCAAAAGAACAGTACATTAAAATTATGAAAAAAATAAAATTGGCCAAAATTTTATTTTTTTTTTGACAGGTCCGACCAGTTCACTTTTTCAGAAAAGGGGGTGTCTAAATTTTGGTAGTTCTGAAGATCAAAAAATTGTGTTTTCTTGACATGTCTGAACCTGTAAGCTTTCTCAAAAGTTCGGGGCATTGAAATTATGAAAAATGAAATGGCCCAAAATTATTATTTTTTCGACAGGTCCGGACCAGTCCACTTTTTCAGAAAAGGGGGGTGTCTAAATTTTGGTAGTTCTGAAGATCAAAAAATTGTGTTTTCTTGACATGTCTGAACCTGTAAGCTTTTTCAAAAGAACAGGCATTAAAATTATGAAAAAATAAAATTGGCCAAAATTATTATTTTTTTGACAGGTCCGACCAGTCCACTTTTTCAGAAAAGGGGTGTCTAAATTTGGGTAGTTTTGAAGATCAAAAAATTGTGTTTTCTTGACATGTCTGAACCTGTAAGCTTTTTCAAAAGAACAGTACATTAAAATTATGAAAAAAAAATTGGCCAAAATTTTATTTTTTTTGACAGGTCCGGACCAGTCCACTTTTTCAGAAAAGGGGGTGTCTAAATTTTGGTAGTTTTGAAGATCAAAAAATTGTGTTTTCTTGACATGTCTGAACCTGTAAGCTTTCTCAAAAGAACAGTACATTAAAATTATGAAAAAATAAAATTGGCCAAAATTATTATTTTTTTTCGACAGGTCCGGACCAGTCCACTTTTTTCAGAAAAAGGGGGGTTCTAAATTTGGGTAGTTTTGAAGATCAAAAAATTGTGTTTTCTTGACATGTCTGAACCTGTAAGCTTTCTCAAAAGAACAGTACATTAAAATTATGAAAAATTGAATTGGCCAAAATTTAATTTTTTTCACAGGTCCGACCAGTCCACTTTTACAGAAAAACGGGTGTCTAAATTTTGGTAGTTTTGAAGATCAAAAAATTGTGTTTTCTTGACATGTCTGAACCTGTAAGCTTTTTCAAAAGTTTTTCTTGGCATTGAAATTATGAAAAAAATGAAAAAAAAATTGGCAAAATTATTATTTTTTTCGAATAGTCCGGACCAGTCCACTTTTTCAAAAAAGGGGGTGTCTAAATTTTGGTAGTTTTGAAGATCAAAAATTGTGTTTTCTTGACATGTCTGAACCTGGAAAAGAACATTTTATGAAAAATAGAATTGGCCAAAATTATTATTTTTTTTTTCAGGAAAGATGTTTAGTAAAAATAAAAATTGGCCAAAATTTGAGGAGTTTTTTGATAGGGGTAATAAATTTTGAGTTTTGAAGATCAAAAATTGTGTTTTTTGACAGGTCTGAACCTGTAAGCTTTTTCAAAAAACAGGGGGGGGTTATGAAAAAATAAATTGGCCAAAATTTAATTTTTTTTGACAGGTCCGACCAGTCCACTTTTTTTTAGAAAAGGGGTGTAAATTTGGTAGTTTGAAGATCAAAAATTGTGTTTTCTTTGACATGTCTGAACCTGTAAGCTTTTTAAAAGTTTTTGAAATTATGAAAAAATAAAATTGGCCAAAAATTGTTTTTTTTTGACAGGTCCGGACCAGTCCACTTTTCAGAAAACCTGTGTCTAAATTTTGGTAGTTTTGAAGATCAAAAATTGTGTTTTCTTGACAAAATGTAAGCTTTTCAAAAGAACAGGCATTAAAATTATGAAAAAAAAAAATTGGCCAAAATTTAATTTTTTTTTGACAGGTCCGACCAGTCCACTTTTTCAGAAAAGCGGGGTGTCTAAATTTTGGTAGTTTTGAAGATCAAAAAATTGTGTTTTCTTGACAGGTCTGAACCTGTAAGCTTTCTCAAAAGTTCGGGGCATTGAAATTATGAAAAAAATGAAATGGCCCAAAATTATTATTTTTTTCAACAGGTGCGGACCTGTCCACTTTTTCTAAAAAGACGGTGTCTAAATTTGGGTAGTTTTGAAGATCAAAAAATTGTGTTTTCTTGACATGTCTGAACCTGTAAGCTTTCTCAAAAGAACAGTACATTAAAATTATGAAAAATAAAATTGGCCAAAATTTAATTTTTTTTGACAGGTCCGACCAGTCCACTTTTTCAGAAAAGGGGGTGTCTAAATTTGGGTAGTTTTGAAGATCAAAAAATTGTGTTTTCTTGACATGTCTGAACCTGTAAGCTTTTTCAAAAGAACAGTACATTAAAATTATGAAAAAATAAAATTGGCCAAAATTTAATTTTTTCGACAGGTCCGACCAGTCCACTTTTTTCAGAAAAGGGGTGTCTAAATTTGGGTAGTTTTGAAGATCAAAAAATTGTGTTTTCTTGACAGGTCTGAACCTGTAAGCTTTCTCAAAAGTTCGGTGCATTGAAATTATGAAAAAATAAAATGGCCCAAAATTATTATTTTTTTCGACAGGTCCGGACCAGTCCACTTTTTCAGAAAAGGGGTGTCTAAATTTTGGTAGTTCTGAAGATCAAAAAATTGTGTTTTCTTGACATGTCTGAACCTGTAAGCTTTCTCAAAAGAACAGTACATTAAAATTATGAAAAAATAAAATTGGCCAAAATTTATTTTTTTTTCGACAGGTCCGGACCAGTCCACTTTTTCAGAAAAGGGGGGTGTCTAAATTTGGGTAGTTCTGAAGATCAAAAATTTGTGTTTTCTTGACATGTCTGAACCTGTAAGCTTTTTCAAAAGAACAGTACATTAAAATTATGAAAAAATAAAATTGGCCAAAATTATAATTTTTTTGACAGGTCCGACCAGTCCACTTTTTCAGAAAAGGGGGTGTCTAAATTTTGGTAGTTTTGAAGATCAAAATATTGTGTTTTCTTGACATGTCTGAACCTGTAAGCTTTCTCAAAAGTTCAGGGCATTGAAATTATGAAAAATAAAAATGGCCCAAAATTTTTTTTTTTTGACAGGTCCGGACCAGTCCACTTTTTCAGAAAAGGGGGTGTCTAAATTTGGGTAGTTTTGAAGATCAAAAAATTGTGTTTTCTTGACATGTCTGAACCTGTAAGCTTTCTCAAAAGAACAGTACATTAAAATTATGAAAAAATAAAATTGGCCAAAATTTAATTTTTTCGACAGGTCCGACCAGTCCACTTTTTACAGAAAAGGGGGTTTCTAAATTTGGGTAGTTTTGAAGATCAAAAATTTGTGTTTTCTTGACATGTCTGAACCTGTAAGCTTTCTCAAAAGAACAGTACATTAAAATTATGAAAAAAATAAAATGGCCAAAATTTAATTTTTTTGACAGGTCCGGACCAGTCCACTTTTTCAGAAAAGGGGGGTGTCTAAATTTTGGTAGTTCTGAAGATCAAAAAATTGTGTTTTCTTGACAGGTCTGAACCTGTAAGCTTTCTCAAAAGTTCGGGGCATTGAAATTATGAAAAAATAAAATTGGCCAAAATTATTATTTATTTTGACAGGACCGGACCAGTCCACTTTTTTTTCAAAAAAGGGGTGTCTAAATTTGGGTAGTTTTGAAGATCAAAAAATTGTGTTTTCTTGACATGTCTGAACCTGTAAGCTTTCTGAAAAGAACAGTACATTAAAATTATGAAAAAATAAAATTGGCCAAAATTTAATTTTTTTTTTTGACAGGTCCGGACCAGTCCACTTTTTTCAGAAAAGGGGTGTCTAAATTTTGGTAGTTCTGAAGATCAAAAATTTGTGTTTTCTTGACAGGTCTGAACCTGTAAGCTTTCTCAAAAGTTCAGGGCATTGAAATTATGAAAAAAATGAAATGGCCCAAAATTATTATTTTTTTGACAGGTCCGGACCAGTCCACTTTTTTCAGAAAAGGGGGTGTCTAAATTTTGGTAGTTTTGAAGATCAAAAATTGTGTTTTCTTGACATGTCTGAACCTGTAAGCTTTTTCAAAAAACAGTACATTAAAATTATGAAAAAAATAAAATTGGCCAAAATTTAATTTTTTTTTTGACAGGTCCGGACCAGTCCACTTTTTCAGAAAAGGGGAGTGTCTAAATTTTGGTAGTTCTGAAGATCAAAAAATTGTGTTTTCTTGACATGTCTGAACCTGTAAGCTTTCTCAAAAGAACAGTACATTAAAATTATGAAAAAATAAATTGGCCAAATTATTATTTTTTTCGACAGGTCCGACCAGTCCACTTTTTTCAGAAAAGGGGGTGTCTAAATTTTGGTAGTTTTGAAGATCAAAAATTGTGTTTTCTTGACATGTCTGAACCTGTAAGCTTTCTCAAAAGAACAGTACATTAAAATTATGAAAAAATAAAATGGCCAAAATTATTATTTTTTTCGACAGGTCCGACCAGTCCACTTTTTCAGAAAGGGGGTCCGGAAAGTGTCCACTAGTTTTGAAGATCAAAAATTGTGTTTTTTTTGACAGGTTGAAATTGGTGTTTTTTTTTTTTTTCAAAATTTTTTTCTCCGAAAAATTGAAATTATGAAAAAATAAAATTGGCCCAAAATTTTTTTTTTGACAGGTCCGACCAGTCCATTTTTCAAAAAAGGGGGGTCTAAATTTTTGTAGTTTTGAAGATCAAAAAATTGTGTTTTCTTGACATGTCTGAACCTGTATCAAAAAAAAAAAAATTGGCCAAAATTTTTTTTTTTTGACAGGTCCGACCAGTCCACTTTTTCAGAAAAGGGGTTTCTAAATTTGGGTAGTTTTGAAGATCAAAAATTGTGTTTTCTTGACATGTCTGAACCTGTAAGCTTTTTCAAAAGAACAGTACATTAAATTATGAAAAAAAAAATTGGCCAAAATTATTTTTTTTTTCGACAGGTCCGACCAGTCCACTTTTTCAGAAAAGGGGGTTCTAAATTTGGGTAGTTTTGAAGATCAAAAATTGTGTTTTCTTGACATGTCTGAACCTGTAAGCTTTTTTGAAAAAGAACAGTACATTAAAATTATGAAAAAAATAAAATTGGCCAAAATTATTTTTTTTTTTGACAGGTCCGGACCAGTCCACTTTTTTCAGAAAAAGGGGTTTTAAATTTTTGGGTAGTTTTGAAGATCAAAAAATTGTGTTTTTCTTGACCTGGCTATCAAAAATTGACGACAGGTCTGAACCTGTAAGCTTTCTCAAAAGAACAGTACATTGAAATTATGAAAAAATAAAATTGGCCAAAATTTAATTTTTTTTCGACAGGTCCGACCAGTCCACTTTTTCAGAAAAGGGGGGTGTCTAAATTTTGGTAGTTTTGAAGATCAAAAATTGTGTTTTCTTGACATGTCTGAACCTGTAAGCTTTTTCAAAAGTTCAGGCATTGAAATTATGAAAAAAAATAAAATGGCCCAAAATTATTATTTTTTTTGACAGGTCCGACCAGTCCACTTTTTCAGAAAAGGGGGTGTCTAAATTTTGGTAGTTTTGAAGATCAAAAATTGTGTTTTCTTGACATGTCTGAACCTGTAAGCTTTCTCAAAAAGAACAGTACATTAAAATTATGAAAAAAATAAAATTGGCCAAAATTTAATTTTTTTTCGACAGGTCCGACCAGTCCACTTTTTCAGAAAAGGGGCTGTCTAAATTTGGGTAGTTTTGAAGATCAAAAATTTGTGTTTTCTTGACATGTCTGAACCTGTAAGCTTTCTCAAAAGAACAGTACATTAAAATTATGAAAAAATAAAATTGGCCAAAATTTAATTTTTTCGACAGGTCCGGACCAGTCCACTTTTTCAGAAAAGGGGGTGTCTAAATTTGGGTAGTTTTGAAGATCAAAAATTGTGTTTTCTTGACATGTCTGAACCTGTAAGCTTTCTCAAAAGAACAGTACATTAAAAGTATGAAAAATAAAAAATTGGCCAAAATTTAATTTTTTTTCGACAGGTCCGACCAGTCCACTTTTTTTCAGAAAAGGGGGGGGTGTCTAAATTTTGGTAGTTCTGAAGATCAAAAAATTGTGTTTTCTTGACAGGTCTGAACCTGTAAGCTTTCTCAAAAGTTCGGGGCATTGAAATTATGAAAAAATAAAATGGCCCAAAATTATTATTTTTTTTGACAGGACCGGACCAGTCCACTTTTTTCAGAAAAGGGGTGTCTAAATTTTGGTAGTTTTGAAGATCAAAAAATTGTGTTTTCTTGACATGTCTGAACCTGTAAGCTTTTTCAAAAGAACAGTACATTAAAATTATGAAAAATAAAATTGGCCAAAATTTAATTTTTTTTGACAGGTCCGAACCAGTCCACTTTTTCAGAAAAGGGGTGTCTAAATTTGGGTAGTTTTGAAGATCAAAAAATTGTGTTTTCTTGACATGTCTGAACCTGTAAGCTTTCTCAAAAGAACAGTACATTAAAAGTATGAAAAAAATAAAATTGGCCAAAATTTAATTTTTTTTGACAGGTCCGACCAGTCCACTTTTTACAGAAAAGGGGGTGTCTAAATTTTGGTAGTTTTGAAGATCAAAAATTTGTGTTTTCTTGACAGGTCTGAACCTGTAAGCTTTCTCAAAAGTTCGGGGCATTGAAATTATGAAAAAATGAAATGGCCCAAAATTATTATTTTTTTCGACAGGTCCGGACCAGTCCACTTTTTCAGAAAAGGGGGTGTCTAAATTTGGGTAGTTTTGAAGATCAAAAAATTGTGTTTTCTTGACATGTCTGAACCTGTAAGCTTTTTAAAAAGAACAGTACATTAAAATTATGAAAAAATAAAATTGGCCAAAATTTAATTTTTTCGACAGGTCCGGACCAGTCCACTTTTTCAAGAAAGGGGGTTTCTAAATTTGGGTAGTTTTGAAGATCAAAAAATTGTGTTTTCTTGACATGTCTGAACCTGTAAGCTTTCTGAAAAGAACAGTACATTAAAATTATGAAAAATAAAATTGGCCAAAATTTAATTTTTTTCGACAGGTCCGGACCAGTCCACTTTTTCAGAAAAGGGGGTGTCTAAATTTTGGTAGTTCTGAAGATCAAAAAATTGTGTTTTCTTGACAGGTCTGAACCTGTAAGCTTTCTCAAAAGTTCGGGGCATTGAAATTATGAAAAAATGAAATGGCCCAAAATTATTATTTTTTTCGACAGGTCCGGACCAGTCCACTTTTTCAGAAAAAGGGGGTGTCTAAATTTTGGTAGTTCTGAAGATCAAAAAATTGTGTTTTCTTGACATGTCTGAACCTGTAAGCTTTCTCAAAAGAACAGTACATTAAAATTATGAAAAAAATAAAATTGGCCAAAAATTTTATTTTTTTTGACAGGTCCGGACCAGTCCACTTTTTCAGAAAAGGGGGTGTCTAAATTTGGGTAGTTTTGAAGATCAAAAAATTGTGTTTTCTTGACATGTCTGAACCTGTAAGCTTTCTGAAAAGAACAGTACATTAAAAGTATGAAAAAATAAAATTGGCCAAAATTATTATTTTTTTTGACAGGACCGACCAGTCCACTTTTTCAGAAAAAAAGGGGTGTCTAAATTTTGGTAGTTTTGAAGATCAAAAATTGTGTTTTCTTGACATGTCTGAACCTGTAAGCTTTCTCAAAAGAACAGTACATTAAATTATGAAAAATAAAATTGGCCAAAATTTAATTTTTTCGACAGGTCCGACCAGTCCACTTTTTCAGAAAATTTGGGTAGTTTTGGGTGTTTTCTGACATCTGAAAAAAGCAATTGGGTAATTTGGTCCGTTTTGAAGATCAAAAAATTGTGTTTTCTTGACATGTCTGAACCTGTAAGCTTTCAAAAGAACAGTACATTAAAATTATGAAAAAATAAAATTGGCCAAAATTATTATTTTTTTTGACAAAAAATTGGTTTTCGACCAGGTCCGACCAAAATTCCAGTTTTTTGACAGAAAAGACCAGTTCTTGAATTTGGGTAGTTTTGAAGATCAAAAATTGTGTTTTTTGAATGTCTGAACCTGTAAGCTTTCAAAAGAACAGTACATTAAAAGTATTATGAAAAATAAAATTGGCCAAAATTATTATTTTTTTTGACAGGTCCGACCAGTCCACTTTTTTCAGAAAAGGGGGGTGTCTAAATTTTGGTAGTTTTGAAAGATCAAAAATTGTGTTTTCTTGACATGTCTGAACCTGTAAGCTTTTTCAAAAGTTCAGGGCATTGAAATTATGAAAAATGAAATTGGCCAAAATTATTATTTTTTTTCTGTGGTCCGACCAGTCCACTTTTTCAGAAAAGGGGGTGTCTAAATTTTGGTAGTTTTGAAGATCAAGAAATTGTGTTTTCTTGAAAAATTGTGTTTTCTTGACCTGTCTGAACCTGTAAGCTTTTTCAAAAGAACAGTACATTAAAAGTATGAAAAAAATAAAATTGGCCAAAATTTAATTTTTTTTTTGACAGGTCCGGACCAGTCCACTTTTTCAGAAAAGGGGGTCTAAATTTGGGTAGTTTGAAGATCAAAAAATTGTGTTTTCTTGACATGTCTGAACCTGTAAGCTTTCTCAAAAGAACAGGGCATTAAAATTATGAAAAAAATAAAATTGGCCAAAATTATTATTTTTTTCGACAGGTCCGACCAGTCCACTTTTTCAGAAAAGGGGTGTCTAAATTTTGGTAGTTTTGAAGATCAAAAAATTGTGTTTTCTTGACATGTCTGAACCTGTAAGCTTTTCAAAAGAACAGTACATTAAAATTATGAAAAAAATAAAATTGGCCAAAATTTATTTTTTCGACAGGTCCGACCAGTCCACTTTTTCAGAAAAGGGGGTGTATAAATTTTGGTAGTTTTGAAGATCAAAAATTGTGTTTTCTTGACATGTCTGAACCTGTAAGCTTTCTGAAAAGAACAGTACATTAAAATTATGAAAAAATAAAATTGGCCAAAATTATTATTTTTTTTGACAGGTCCGGACCAGTCCACTTTTACAGAAAAGGGGGTGTCTAAATTTGGGTAGTTTTGAAGATCAAAAAATTGTGTTTTCTTGACATGTCTGAACCTGTAAGCTTTCTCAAAAGAACAGTACATTAAAATTATGAAAAAATAAATTGGCCAAAATTTAATTTTTTTTTCGACAGGTCCGGACCAGTCCACTTTTTCAGAAAAGGGGGGTGTCTAAATTTTGGTAGTTTTGAAGATCAAAAAATTGTGTTTTCTTGACAGGTCTGAACCTGTAAGCTTTCTCAAAAGAACAGGCATTGAAATTATGAAAAAATAAAATTGCCCAAAATTATTATTTTTTTCGACAGGTCCGGACCAGTCCACTTTTTTCAGAAAAGGGGGGGTGTCTAAATTTGGGTAGTTTTGAAGATCAAAAAATTGTGTTTTCTTGACATGTCTGAACCTGTAAGCTTTCTCAAAAGAACAGTATTGAAAATTATGAAAAAATAAAATTGGCCAAAATTTAATTTTTTTTGACAGGTCCGGACCAGTCCACTTTTTTCAGAAAAGGGGGTGTCTAAATTTGGGTAGTTTTGAAGATCAAAAATTTGTGTTTTCTTGACATGTCTGAACCTGTAAGCTTTTTCAAAAGAACAGTACATTAAAATTATGAAAAAATAAAATTGGCCAAAATTATTATTTTTTTGACAGGTCCGACCAGTCCACTTTTTCAGAAAAGGGGGTGTCTAAATTTGGGTAGTTTTGAAGATCAAAAATTTGTGTTTTCTTGACATGTCTGAACCTGTAAGCTTTCTCAAAAGAACAGTACATTAAATTATGAAAAAATAAAATTGGCCAAAATTATTATTTTTTTTTGACAGGTCCGACCAGTCCACTTTTTCAGAAAAGGGGGGTGTCTAAATTTTGGTAGTTTTGAAGATCAAAAATTGTGTTTTCTTGACATGTCTGAACCTGTAAGCTTTTTCAAAAGAACAGTACATTAAAATTATGAAAAAATAAAATTGGCCAAAATTATTATTTTTTTGACAGGTCCGACCAGTCCACTTTTTTCAGAAAAAAGGGGTGTCTAAATTTTGGTAGTTTTGAAGATCAAAAATTGTGTTTTCTTGACATGTCTGAACCTGTAAGCTTTCTTCAAAAGAACAGTACATTAAAATTATGAAAAAATAAAATTGGCCAAAATTTAATTTTTTTTCGACAGGTCCGACCAGTCCACTTTTACAGAAAAGGGGTGTCTCTAAATTTTGGTAGTTTTGAAGATCAAAAATTTGTGTTTTCTTGACATGTCTGAACCTGTAAGCTTTCTCAAAAGAACAGGCATTGAAATTATGAAAAAAATAAAATTGGCCAAAATTATTATTTTTTTTCGACAGGTCCGACCAGTCCACTTTTACAGAAAAGGGGGTGTCTAAATTTGGGTAGTTTTGAAGATCAAAAAATTGTGTTTTCTTGACATGTCTGAACCTGTAAGCTTTCTCAAAAGAACAGTACATTAAAATTATGAAAAAATAAATTGGCCAAAATTTAATTTTTTCGACAGGTCCGACCAGTCCACTTTTTTCAGAAAAGGGGGTGTCTAAATTTTGGTAGTTTTGAAGATCAAAAATTGTGTTTTCTTGACATGTCTGAACCTGTAAGCTTTCTCAAAAGAACAGGCATTGAAATTATGAAAAAATGAAATGGCCCAAAATTATTATTTTTTTTTTTACAGGTCCGACCAGTCCACTTTTTTCAGAAAAGGGGGTGTCTAAATTTGGGTAGTTTTGAAGATCAAAAATTGTGTTTTCTTGACATGTCTGAACCTGTAAGCTTTCTCAAAAGAACAGTACATTAAAATTATGAAAAAATAAAATTGGCCAAAATTTAATTTTTTTTTTTGACAGGTCCGGACCAGTCCACTTTTTTTACAGAAAAGGGGGGTCTAAATTTGGGTAGTTTTGAAGATCAAAAATTGTGTTTTCTTGACATGTCTGAACCTGTAAGCTTTCTCAAAAGAACAGTACATTAAAATTATGAAAAAAATAAAATTGGCCAAAAAAATTAATTTTTTTGACAGGTCCGGACCAGTCCACTTTTTCAGAAAAGGGGGGTGTCTAAATTTTGGTAGTTTTGAAGATCAAAAATTGTGTTTTCTTGACATGTCTGAACCTGTAAGCTTTTTCAAAAACAGTACATTAAAATTATGAAAAAAATAAAATTGGCCAAAATTATTATTTTTTTTTGACAGGTCCGACCAGTCCACTTTTTTTTCAGAAAAGGGGGTGTCTAAATTTGGGTAGTTTTGAAGATCAAAAATTGTGTTTTCTTGACATGTCTGAACCTGTAAGCTTTCTCAAAAGAACAGTACATTAAAATTATGAAAAAATAAAATTGGCCAAAATTTAATTTTTTCGACAGGTCCGACCAGTCCACTTTTTTCAGAAAAGGGGGGTGTCTAAATTTTGGTAGTTTTGAAGATCAAAAAATTGTGTTTTCTTGACATGTCTGAACCTGTAAGCTTTCAAAAGAACAGTACATTAAAATTATGAAAAAATAAAATGGCCCAAAATTATTATTTTTTTTTTGACAGGTCCGACCAGTCCACTTTTACAGAAAAGGGGGGTGTCTAAATTTTGGTAGTTTTGAAGATCAAAAAATTGTGTTTTCTTGACATGTCTGAACCTGTAAGCTTTCTTCAAAAGAACAGTACATTAAAATTATGAAAAAAAAAATTGGCCAAAAATTTATTTTTTTCGACAGGTCCGACCAGTCCACTTTTTTTCAGAAAAGGGGGTGTCTAAATTTTGGTAGTTTTGAAGATCAAAAAATTGTGTTTTCTTGACATGTCTGAACCTGTAAGCTTTCTCAAAAGAACAGTACATTAAAATTATGAAAAATAAAATTGGCCAAAATTTAATTTTTTTTCGACAGGTCCGACCAGTCCACTTTTACAGAAAAGGGGGTGTCTAAATTTGGGTAGTTTTGAAGATCAAAAAATTGTGTTTTTTCTTGACATGTCTGAACCTGTAAGCTTTTTCAAAAGAACAGTACATTAAATTATGAAAAAAATAAATTGGCCAAAATTTAATTTTTTTTTTTGAGGTCCGACCAGTCCACTTTTTTCAGAAAAGGGGGTGTCTAAATTTGGGTAGTTTTGAAGATCAAAAAATTGTGTTTTCTTGACATGTCTGAACCTGTAAGCTTTCTCAAAAGAACAGTACATTAAAATTATGAAAAAATAAAATTGGCCAAAATTTAATTTTTTTTGACAGGTCCGACCAGTCCACTTTTTTTCAGAAAAGGGGGTGTCTAAATTTTGGTAGTTTTGAAGATCAAAAATTGTGTTTTCTTGACATGTCTGAACCTGTAAGCTTTTTCAAAAGAACAGGCATTAAAATTATGAAAAAATAAAATTGGCCAAAATTATTATTTTTTTGACAGGTCCGACCAGTCCACTTTTTCAGAAAAGGGGGGTGTCTAAATTTGGGTAGTTTTGAAGATCAAAAAATTGTGTTTTCTTGACATGTCTGAACCTGTAAGCTTTCTGAAAAGAACAGTACATTAAAAGTATGAAAAAATAAAATTGGCCAAAATTTAATTTTTTCGACAGGTCCGGACCAGTTCACTTTTACAGAAAAGGGGGGTGTCTAAATTTTGGTAGTTCTGAAGATCAAAAAATTGTGTTTTCTTGACAGGTCTGAACCTGTAAGCTTTCTCAAAAGTTCGGGGCATTGAAATTATGAAAAAATGAAATGGCCCAAAATTATTATTTTTTTCGACAGGTCCGACCAGTCCACTTTTTTCAGAAAAGGGGGTGTCTAAATTTTGGTAGTTCTGAAGATCAAAAATTGTGTTTTTTCTTGACCT
>CM072674.1:40709241-40767496 GCA_036884735.1 Huso huso | reverse complement strand
TAAAATTGGCCAAATTATTATTTATTTTGACAGGACGGACCAGTCCACTTTTTTTTCAAAAAAGGGGGTGTCTAAATTTTGAAAGTTGTTATGAAGATCAAAAAAATTGTGTTTTCAGCTTGACCAGGTCTGAACCTGTAAGCTTTCCTCAAAAGTTCAGAGGCATTGAAATTATAAAAAATAAATGGCCCCAAAATTATTATTTTCCAACAGGTCGAGATGATCCACTTTTTTTTCAGAAAATAGGGGTGTCCTAAATTTGGAGTAGTTTGAAGATCAAAAAATTGTGTTTTTCTTGACATTTCTGAACAGCTTTCTGAAAAGTACATTAAGTATGAAAAATAAAATTTTTCCAAGAATTTATTTTTGACGATCTGGACAGTCCACTTTTACAGAAAAGGGGTGTCTAAATTTGGGTAGTTTTGAAGATCAAAAAAATTGTGTTTTCTTGACATGTCTGAACCTGTAAACTTTTCTCTCAAGGTCAGACATCAGAGTATGAAAAATAAAATTGGCCAAAATTATTATTTTTTAGCTGGACGTAGACAGTCCACTTTTTTTTCAAAAGAGGGTGTCTAAATTTGGTACTTCACAAGAAGATCAAGTTATGGCTCTTGAGCCTCTCTCTAGACCTGTAAAGCTTTCTCAAGAAGCTCGGGCATCAACATTATGAAAAAATAAAATTGGCCCAAATTTAATTTTTTGACAGATCGGACCAGTTCCTTTTTTCAGAAAAGGGGCTATCTAATTTTTGGGTGTTTTGAGAGATCAAAAAATTGTGTTTTTCTTGACAGGTCTGAACCTGTAAAGCTTTCTCAAAGAACAATTATGAGAAAAAATTAAAATTATCAAAAAATAAAATTCTAAATTTTAGTAGTTCTAGAGATCAAAATTGTATTTTTTCTCCGACAGCCTCTCTGAACCTAGTTTCCAAAGCTTTTATAGAAAAAATGAGGTTTAATTTTTTTAGAGCAGGTCGGACCAGTCCATTTTACAGAAAGAGGTCTGAAAATTTGGTTTTTGAAGATCAAAATGTTGTGTTTTCTTGACCTCTCTGACCTGTAAGAAACTCAAAGCTCAGCATGAGTATTAAAACATATTATTGGGTCCAATTTTTTTTTTTTGACAGGACGGACCAGTCCTTACTTTTTTTCAAAGGGCCTGTCCTAGAATTTTAGGTAGTTCTGAAGATCAAAAAAATTGTGTTTTCTTGACCTCCCCTGAACCCTGTAAGCTTTCCTCAAAAAAAGTTCAGGCATGAAATTATGAAGAAAAAATGAAATTGCCTAAGAGGTAATATTTGATGGGACCAGGACCCTTTCACTTTTAGAGAAAGAAAGGGGCTTCCTAAAATTTGGGTAGTTTTGAAGATCAAAATTGCTGTTTTTTCTTGAGCCTCTCTCCTGAACCTGTAAGAAGCTTTCTCAAGCTCAGGCATCAAGATTATGAAAAAAAATAAAATTGGCCAGAATTATTATTTTTTTTTGACAGGACTGGACCAGTTCACTTTTCAAAAAAAGAGGGCTATCAAATTTTGTTAGTTCCTGAAGAACAAAATGGTGTTTTTTTCTTGACATTATCTGAACCATACTAAGCTTTTCTCAAAAGAACAATTTATTAAAGTATATGAAAAAATAAAATTAGCCAAAATTTAATTTTTTCGACAGATCGGACAGTTCACTTTTACACAGAAAAAGGGAAATCTAAATTTGGGATCAAAATTTTAAGATCAAAATATCTGTGTTTCTGGAGCATAAGTAAAACATAGTGTAACCAGGACGGACCAGTCCACTTAGAAAGCGTTTCCAAAAGTTCTAGATCAAATTGACATTGAGAGAGTCTGAACCAATAAAATTGGTGCAAAAATGTAATTTTTTAAACAGGTCGGATCCCAGTCCTATCTTTTCCCTGAAAAGGGGTTTCTAAATTTAGTAATTTTAGAGATCAAAAAAATTGTGTTTTCTTGACATCCCTCTAGACCTGTAAGCTTTCTCAAAAGAACAATTTTACATTAAAATTAAGAAAATAAAATTAGCCAAAGAATTTCATTTTTTCGACAGGTCATTCCAGTCCACTTTTTTTTACAAGACCAGGGATGGTCTCTAAATTTAGAGTTTGTGAAGATCAAAATTGTATTTTCTTGATGACATGTCTGAACCTGTAAGCTTTCTAGAAAGAACCAATTTACATTAAAAGTATGAAAAAATAAATTGGCCAAAATTATTATTTTTTTTTTTACAGGACTGGACCAGTTCACTTTTACAGAAGAGGGTGTCTAAATTTTGGTTGTTCTGAGATCAAAAGTGTGTTTTCTTGACAGGTCTGAACCTGTAAAACTCTCAAAAAACAACAGCATCAAAATTATCAAAAAAGATAAAAAATTGGCCAAAAATTTAAATTTTTTTGACAGATCGGACAAGTTCACTTTTTTTCAAAAGAGATTGGCTATCTAAATTTGGATTTATTTTTGAAGATCAAAGGTGTATTTTTTTCAGCTCTCTAGACCTGTAAACTTTTTTTTTTAAAGTTAGGCATTGGGAATTATGAAAAATAAAATTTAAAGAATAATTATTTTTTTGACATGGACCCAGGATAAGTCCATTTTTCCAGAGAAAGGGGGTGTCCCTAAATTTTAGTAATTTTGAAGATCAAAAATTGTGTTTTTCTTGACCTCCTCCTGAACCTGTAAAGCTTTCAAAGAAGTCAGGCATCGAAATTATGAAAAAATGGAATTAGTAGAGATTATTAATTTTTTTTGAGCAAGTCCGGACCAGTCCACTTTTCTAAGAAAGGGTTTCTAAAATTTGGGTAGTTTTGAGATCAAAATTGTGTTTTTTTCTTGACATCTCTCTACCTGTAAAACTTTTTCCTCAAAAGACAATTTAAAATTATGAAAAAAATAAAATTGTCCAAATGGTAATTTTTTGGACAAATCCGGACCAGTCCACTTTTTACAGAGAAAAGGGGGTTCTAAATTTAGTAGTTTGAAGATCAAAAAAAATTGTGTTTTCTTGACATGTCTCTGACCTGTAAAGCTTTCTCAAAAGAACAATTACATTAAAATTATGAAAAAAATAAATTAGCCAAAATTTTATTTTTTTTGGACAGGTCCCGACCAGTCCACTTTTACAGAAAAGGGATGTCACTAAATTTGGGGTAGTTTTGAAGATCAACAGGTGTGTATTTTTCTTGAGAATGCTCTGAACCTATAAACTTTTCAAAAAAAGCTCAGTACATTAAAAGTATGAAAGAATAAAATTAGCCAAAAATTTTTTTTTTTTTGACAGGACGGACCAGTTCACTTTTACAGAAAAGGGTGTCCTAAATTTTGGTTGTTTGAAGATCAAAATTGTGTTTTTCTTGACCTCTCTGAACCTGTAAAGCTTTCTCAAATGTCGGGCATCAACATGAAAGAAAAAAAAATTGGCCAAAATTTGAATTTTTTTCAACAAGGTCGGACAGAGTTCTTTTTCAGAAAAAGGGGTGTATCTAAATTTTGTTGTTCTGAAGATCAAATATTCTGTTTTCTTGACCTCTCGACCTGTAAGCTTTTTCAAAGAAAGTTCAGGGCATTTAAGGTGTAAAAATGTGGCCCCAATTATTATTTTTTTTGACAGGACATTACCAGTCCACTTTTCCAAAAGGGGTGTCTAAATTTTAGTAGTTCTGAAGATCAATAAATTATGTTTTCTTGACATATCTAAACCTGCTTAAAACTTTCTGAAAAAAAGATTTTTACATTAAAGTATGAAAAAAAAATAAAGTAGCCTAAATTATTTTTTTGACAGATCGGACCTATCACTTTTTTTTACAAAAGGGGTTTCTAAATTTTTGGTTTTTTGAGATCAAAATTGTGTTTTTCTTGACATCCTCAACCTATAAGCTTTTTCAAAAGAGACGGGCATTAAAATTATGAAAAAATAAAATTGTCCAAAATATGCTTTTTTGGACAAGTCGAGACCAGTCCACTTTTAAAGGGGGGTGTCTAAATTTTGGTAGTTTAAGAGATCAAAAATTGTATTTTTTCTTGACATAATCTAGACCTGTAAGCTTTTCTGGAAAAGACGAATTTTTTTAAAGTATGAAGAAAAGAAATAAAATTGGCCAAAATTTAATTTTTTGGACAGGTCGGACCAGTTCACTTTTACAGAAAAAAGGGAATCTAAATTTTAGTGGTTTGAAGATGTGTTTCTTTTCTTAGAATTCTGAACCTGTAAGAAAAACTTTCTAAAAGAACAGGCATTAAAAGTATAGAAAAAAAATAAAATTGGCCCCAAAAATGTAATTTTTTGAGCAGATCGGACAGTTCCACTTTTACAGAAAAAGGGGGGATCTAAGAAATTTGGTGGTTCAAGATCAAAAAAAATTATGTTTTTCTTGACCTCTCTAATACATTATGTAAGCTTCCTCAAAAAGACAGGCATCAACATTATGAAAAAATAAAATTGGCCAAAAATTTATTTTTTTGACGATCTCCAGACCAGTTCACTTTTTCAGGCAGGGGCTATCTAATTTTGGGAGTTTATTTTTTAAGAATCAAAATTGTGTTTTCTTGACAGGTCACAGAACCTGTAAGCTTTTTCAAAAGCTTGGGGCATCAGAAATTATGGAAAAAATGAAATTGCCCCAAAGGTATTTTTTTTTTTGGAAGGTCCGTGGTCCATACATTTTTCAAAAGAGATTATCTAAATTTTAGTTGTTCTAGAGAGATCAAAATTAATGTTTTTCTTGACGGGTCTGAACCTGTAAAGCTTTCTCAAAAGAAGCTTCATTTATCAACATTATCAAAATAAAGTAAAGGTGCCCAGGGGTAATTTTTTAAGACCAGGTCGGACAGTTCACTTTTCAGAAAAAGGGGTATCTAAATTTTAGGTTAGTTTGAGATCAAAAGGAAATTGTGTTTTTCTTGACCTCTCTAGACCTATGAAAGCTTTCTCAAAAGCTCAGGCATTAAAAGTATGAAAAAAGAAATTGGCCAGAAATTTCCAATTTTTTTAGACCAAGTGGACAAGTCCACTTTTTTAAGAAGAAAGGGCTGTCTAAATTTAGGTAGTTTTGAAGATCAAAATTTGTGTTTTCTTGACCTCTCTGAACCTGTAAACTTTCCAAAAAAGCTCGGGCATCAAAATTATAGAAAAAATAAATGGCCTAAGATTAATATTTATTTTTTTGACAGGTCCAGACCACCTGCTCCAGAAAAGGGGCTCCCTAAATTTTGGGTAATTTTGAGATCAAAAAAATTGTGTTTTCTTAAAAGCCTCTGAACCTGGAAGCTTTCCTCAAAGAAAAAGAACAATTTACATTAAAAGTATGAAAAAAAATAAATTTTTCCAAAATTATTTTTTATTTTTTTCGGAGGTCTGACCAGTCCACTTTTACAGAAAAGGGGTGTGTCTAAATTTGGGTAGTTCTGAATATCAAAATTGTATTTTCTTGGCCTCGTCTGACCTGTAAAACTTTCTCAAAGACAATTTCAAGGTAGATTTAAATAAAAATGGCCAGAATTTGTGGATTTTTTACAGTCCGGACCAGTTCTTTTTTCAAGAAGGGGTTTCTAGGAATTTAGGTTGTTTTGAGATCAAAAAATTGTGGTTTTCTTGACATATCACTGACCAGTAAACTTTCTCAAAGACAATTTTATTAAAATATGAAAAATAAAATTATCAAAAATTTAATTTTTCGACAAGATTCCAGACCAGTCCATATTTTGCAGAAAAGTCCTCCTAAATTTAGGAGTTTTGAAGATCAAGATATTGTGTTTCTTGACATGTCTGAACCTATAAGCTTTTTTCAAAACGAAGACATCAAGATTAGAAAAAATAAATTATTGAAAAGTATTTTTTTTTTTTTTTGACAGGACTGGACCAGTCCACTTTTTTTCAAAAGGGGTGTCTAAATTTTAGTTGGATTCTAGAAGATCAAAATAGTGTTTTTTCTTGACAGGTCTGAACCTGTACAAGCTTTCCTCAAAAGTCCAGGTACATTAAAGGTGAAAAAAAAATAATGGCCTAATTTAATTTTTTTTTAGACAGGACCTGACCAATTTTCTTTACAAAAAGGGATGTTTCTAAATTTGGGTAGTTTGAAAGATCAAAAAAATTATTTTTCTTGACCTCTCTACCCTGTAAAAGCTTTCTCAAAAGTTCAGGGCATCAAAATTATGAAAAAATAAAAAAATTGGCCAAAATTTTAATTTTTTTCGACAGGTCGGACCAGTCCACTTTTACAGAAGGGGGCTATCAAATTTAGGTTAGTTTGAAAAAAAAATTGTGTTTTCTTGACATATCTACAACCTATAAGCTTTCCTCAAAAGAGCAATTACATTAAAATTATGGAAAATAAAGGTGGCCAAAATTTAATTTTCTTTTACGGGACCTCTGGACCAGTCCACACATTTTGCAGAAAGGGATCTAGAAATTTGGGAGTTTTGAAGATCAAAATGTATTTTTCTTGACATGTCTGAACCTGTAAGCTTTTTCAAAAGCTCGGGCCATCGAAATTATGAAAAATAAAATTGGCCAAAATTTTTTTTTTTTTTTTGTGGACCCGGACCAGTACACTTTTTTTCAAAAGAGGGGTGTCTAAATTTTTAGTTGTTTGAGAAGATCAAAAAAAAAAATTATGTTTTCTTGACAGGTCTAAGAACCTGTAAGCTTTTCTCAAATGTTAAGGCATTGAAATTATAAAAAAATGAAATGGCTAAAATTATTATTTTTTTACAGGTCCGGACCAGTCCACTTTTTTAGAAAAAGGGTTTCTAAATTTTGGTAGTTTTGAAGATCAAAAAATTCTGTTTTTCTTGACATCTCTGAACCTGTAAGCTTTCTAAAAGCTCAGGCATTAAGATGTAAAAAATAAAATTGTGGAATTTTTTTTTTTTGACAGGACGGGACAGTCCACTTTGCAAAAAAGGGGGTGTCTAAATTTTTAGTAGTTTGAAGATCAATAAATTGTTATTTTCTTGACATGTCTGAACCTGCTAAGCTTTCTCAAAAAGAACAATTACATTAAAAGTATAGAAAAAAATAAAATGATGGCCAAAATTTAATTTTTGACAGATCGGACCAGTTCACTTTTACAGAAAAAAGGTTGTCTAAATTTTTTGGTAGTTTTGAAGATCAAAATTGTGTTTTCTTGACATATCTAGAACCTAAACTTTCAAAGCTCGGGGCATCAACATTATTGAAAAAATAAAATTGGCCCAGATTTACAGGTTGGATCGGACAGTTTTTTCAAAAAAGGGGCTATCCTCTAAATTTTGTTTGTTCTGAAGATCAAAAAAATTGTGTTTTGACATGTCTGAGACCTGTAAGCTTTCTCAAAGTTCGGGCATTGAAATTATGTAAAATAAAATTGGCCCCAAAATTCCAATTTTTTTCGACAGGTCCATTACCAGTCCCTTTTTCAGAAAGGGGTGTCTAAATTTGGGTAGTTTGAAGATCAAAATTGTGTTTTCTTGACATCTCTAGACCTGTAAAAACTTTCTCTCAAAAGTTCAATTATAGAAAAATAAAAAATCGTAGCCATGTAATTTTTTTGGACAGGTCTGGACCAGTCCACTTTTTACAGAAAAGGGGTCTCTAGAATTTGGTAGTTTTGAAGATGAAAATTGTGTTTTCTTGACATGTCTGAACCTGTAAACTTCCCTCAAAAGAACAGTACATTAAAATTGAAAAAAATAAATTGGCCCAAATTTAATTTTTTTTAGAACAGATCCCAGGACAGTTCACTTTTACAGGAAAGGGGGGTATCTAAATTTTAGGAGTTCTGAAGATCAAAAAATTGTGTTTTCTTGACCTCCTCTGAACCTGTAAACTTTTCAAAAAGCTCAGGCATCAAAATTATGAAAAAAAATAAAATTAGCCCAAAATTTATTATTTTTTTACAGGACTGGACCAGTCCACTTTTTTTTCAGAAGGGCTATCTAAATTTGGGTTGTTTTTTGAGATCAAAATTGTGTTTTCTTGACAGTCTAGACCTGTAAGCTTTTCTCAAAGACAGGGCATTAAAATTATCAAAAAAAATAAAGTGGCCAATATTATTTTTTTTGACAGGACGGATCAGTCCACTTTTTTCAAAAAAGAGGTGTCTAAATTTAGTAGTTCTGAAGATCAAAAAAAATTGTGTTTTCTTGACCCTCTGAGACCTGTAAACTTTTTTTCAAAAGTTCGGGCATTGAAATTATGAAAAAATGGGAATGGCCCAAGTAATATTTTTTTTCAACAGTCAGACCTGTCCCTTTTTTTCAGAAAAGGGTTGTCTAAATTTGGGTAGTTTTGAGATCAAAAAATTGTGTTTTCTTGACATCCTCTCTCTGAACCTGTAAGCTTTCTCAAAAGAACAGACATTAAAATTATGAAAAAAAAATAAAATTAGCCAAATTTAATTTTTTTTAGACAGACCGGACCAGTCCACTTTTGCAGAAAAGGGGATTTCTAAATTTTAGGTGGTTTTGAAGATCAAAAATTGTGTTTTCTTGACATGTCTGAACCTGTAAAGCTTTCTCAAAAGACAATACATTAAAAGTATGAAAAAATAAAATTGGCCCAAAATTTAATTTTTTGGACAGGTCGGACCAGTCCACTTTTTCAAAAAGAGGGGTGTCTAAATTTGGCTAGTTTTGAAGATCAAAATTTGTGTTTTCTTGACATGTCTGAACCTGTAAGCTTTCTCAAAAGCTCAATTACATTAAATTATGAAAAAATAAAATGGCCCAAAATTTAATTTTTTTTTCAACAGGTCAGGACCAGTCCACTTTTCACAAAAAGGGTGTCTAAATTTTTTGTAGTTTTGAAGATCAAAAATTGTGTTTTCTTGACCTGTCTGAACCTGTAAGCTTTCTCAAAAGAACAGCATTGAAATTATGAAAAAAATAAAATGGCCAAATTTTATTTTTTTTCGACAGGACGGACCAGTCCACTTTTTCAGAAAAGGGGGATCCTAAATTTAAGGTTGTTTTTTGAAGATCAAAAAATTGTGTTTTCTTGACATGTCTGAACCTAAAAGCTTTCCTCAAAAGCAATTACATTAAAAGTATGAAAAAAAAATAAAATTGGCCAAAATTATTATTTTTTTTTTTGACAGGACCAGTCCACTTTTTCCAAAAAGAGGGATGTCTAAATTTGGGTAGTTTGAAGATCAAAATTTGTGTTTTCTTGACCTCTCTGAACCTGTAAGCTTTTTCAAAAGAACAGTACATTAAAATTATGAAAAATAAAATTGGGCAAATGTAATTTTTTTTGACAGGTCCCGACCAGTCCACTTTTTTTTTTTAAAAGGGGGTTTCTAAATTTAGGTAGTTTTGAAGATCAAAATTGTGTTTTCTTGACATATCTGAACCTATAAAGCTTTCTCAAAGAACAGTACATTAAAATTATGAAAAAATAAAATTGGCCCAAATTTAATTTTTTTCGGAGGTCAGACCAGTCCACTTTTTCAGAAAGGGGTGTCTAATTTGGGTAGTTTGAAGATCAAAAAATTGTGTTTTTTCTTGACATTTCTGAACCTGTAAACTTTTTCAAAAGAACAATTACATTAAAAATTATGAAAAAATAAAATTGGCCAAAATTTTTTTTTTTTGTGGGTCCGGACCAGTCCACTTTTTTTTTTTTTCAAAGGGGTTTCTAAATTTTAGTAGTTTCTGAAGATCAAAAATTGTGTTTTCTTGACAGGTCTGAACCTGTAGCTTTCTCAAAAGAACATTGAAATTATGAAAAAAATAAAATTATCCCAAATTATTATTTTTTTCAGGTCGGACCAGTCCACTTTTTCAGAAAGGGGATTTCTAAATTTGGTAGTTTGAAGATCAAAAAAATTGTGTTTTCTTGACATCTCTGAACCTGGGAAGCTTTTTCAAAAGTTCAGGCATCAAATTATGAAAAATAAAATTGCCCAAAATTGTAAATTTTTTTTTTGTGGTCCTGGACCAGTCCACTTTTCAGAAAAAAAAGTGTCTAAATTTTAATTTAGTTCTGAAGATCAAAAAATTTGTTTCTTGACCTCTCTGAACCTGTAAGCTTTTTGAAAAGAACAGGCATTAAAATTATGAAAAAAATAAAATTGGCCAAAATGTAATTTTTTTCAACAGGTCCCACCAGTCCACTTTTTTCAGAAAAAAGGGCTGTCTAAATTTTGGTTGTTCTGAAGATCAAAAAAATTGTATTTTCTTGACATGTCTGAACCTGTAAAGCTTTCTCAAAAGAACAATTACATTAAAAAAAAAATAAAATTGGCCCAAAATTTATTTTTTTTCGACAGGTCGGACCAGTCCACTTTTTCAGAAAAGGGGTTTCTAAATTTGGGTAGTTTTGAAGATCAAAAATTGTATTTTCTTGACCTATCTGAACCTATAGCTTTTTCAAAGCTCAGGCATCAAGGAATTATGAAAAAACATAAAATTTCCAAAAATTAATTTTTTTTGCAAGGACTCCGGACCAGTCCACTTTTTCAAAAAGGGGTATCTAAATTTGGGTAGTTTGAAGATCAAAAAATTGTGTTTTTCTTGACAGGTCTGAACCTGTAAGCTTTCTCAAAAGACAGTACATTAAAATTATGAAAAAATAAAATTAGCCAAAATTTAATTTTTTTAGACAGGTCGGACCAGTCCACTTTTTACATTAAAGGGGTGTCTAAATTTGGGTAGTTTTGAAGATCAAAAAATTGTGTTTTCTTGACATGTCTGAACCTGGGAAAAAACTTCAAAAGCTCAGTACATCGAAATTATGAAAAAAATAAAATTGGCCAGGTATTATTTTTTTTGACAGGACGGACCAGTCCACATTTTCAGAAAAGGGGGTGTCTAAATTTTAGTAGTTTTGAAGATCAAAAATTGTGTTTTCTTGACCTCTCTGAACCTGTAAAGCTTTTTCAAAAGTTCAGGGCATCAAAATTATGAAAAAATAAAATTATGGCCAAAATTAATTTTTTTTTTGTGGGACGGGACCAGTCCACTTTTCAGAAAAGGGGGGTCCTAAATTTGGGTAGTTTTGAAGATCAAAAATTGTGTTTTCTTGACATGTCTGAACCTGTAAAGCTTTCTCAAAAGAACAGTACATTAAAATTATGAAAAAAAATAAAATTGGCCAAAATTGAATTTTTTTTGACAGTCCGACCAGTCCACTTTTTTTTTCAAAAAGGTGTCTAAATTTGGGTTTTTGAAGATCAAAAATTGTGTTTTCTTGACAGGTCTGAACCTGTAAGCTTTCTCAAAGGAACCAGTACATTGAAATTATGAAAAAATAAAATTGTAAATTATAAAAGTTTTCAACAGGTCGGACCAGTCCACTTTTTCAGAAGTTTTCTAAATTTGGGTTTTGTTTTGAAGATCAAAATATTGTGTTTCTTGACCTCTGTCCCAACCTGTAAGCTTTTCAAAAACAGTTACATCAATTTCCAAAAAAATAAATTGGCCAAAATTTTTTTTTTTTGTTCCGGACCAGTCCACTTTTCAAAAAGGGGATGTCTAAATTTTAGTAGTTTTGAAGATCAAAAATTGTGTTTTCTTGACTATCTGAACCTGTAAGCTTTCTCAAAGTTACATAAAGTAAAATTATGAAAAGAAAAAATAAAATTAAATTATTTTTTTTTTGGTCTGGACAACCACTCCACTTTTTCAGAAAGGGGCTGTCTAAATTTGGTTGTTTTGAAGATCAAAGAATTTGTGTTTTCTTGACATATGTGACCTGTAGACCTGTCTAAATTTCTCAAAATTTGATTTTTCAACAGGTCAACTTTACAATATAAAGTTTTTAAGAAAAAAATAAATTTATTAGTTCCCAAGATCAAAAATTTTTTTGGACAACATCAACCTGTAAGCTTTTCAAAAAGAACAGTACTTAATTTAGAAAAATAAATTATTCAAAATTTAATTTTTTTTGACATGTCTGAACCTGTCCACTTTTCTCTAAAAAAATTTTATTAAATTTTGGTAAATTTCAAGGTCAAAATTGAATTTTTTTTTGACAGGTCGGACCTGTCCTTTTTTTTACAAGAAATTGGAAATTATGAAAAATTGGGTATTTATGAGATCAAAATTGTGTTTTTTTTTGTGGGACAGGACCTGTAAATCCAAACAGTTCTAAATTTGGGTATTTCTGAAAAAAATGAAATTTTTCCAAGTCTTTTTTTGACCTGAACCGGACCAGTTCTTTACAGAACAATTGCATAAATTTTTGGTTTTCCAAGGATCAAAATTTTTTTTCCTTGACCTCTCTGAACCTGTTTCTTTCAAAAAACCATGCATCAACACATTTTGAAAAAATCCTCAAATTATGCCAAAATTTTTTTTTGAACCTTGACAGACCAAAACCAGTCCACTTTTTCAAAAAGGATATTGGTAAATAAATTTAATTATTTTTTTTTTCAAAAGGTGTTTTCACCAGTCCACTTCTTGAAAGAACAGTCTAAACAAAAATGTAAAATGTAATTCTTTCTCCCTTTTTGTGGATCGTCTAAATTTGTAAGCTTTTGAAGATGAAAATGTTTTTAAAAATGGCCCAAAATTATTTTTTTTTCAGGTCAAATTGTAAAAAACCACTTTTTTTTCAAAAGGGGTGTCTAAATTTTGGTAGTTCTGAAGATCAAAAAATTGTTTTCTTGACAGGTCTGAACCTGTAAGCTTTCTCAAAAGAACAGGGCATTAAAATTATGAAAAAATAAAAATGGCCCAAAATTTAATTTTTCAACAGGTCGGGACCAGTCCACTTTTTTTCAGAAAAGGGGTCTCTAAATTTGGGTAGTTTGAAGATCAAAAAATTGTGTTTTCTTGACATGTCTGAACCTGTAAGGTTTTTCAAAAAGAACAGTACATTAAAATTATGAAAAAAATAAAATTAGCCCCAAAATTTTATTTTTTTTAAACAGGTCGGGACCAGTCCACTTTTCAGAAAAGGGGTGTCTAAATTTGGGTAGTTTGAAGATCAAAATATTGTGTTTTCTTGACCTCTCTGAACCTGTAAGCTTTTTCAAAAGCTCAGGCATCAAAATTATGAAAAAATAAAATTGGCCAAAATTATTTTTTTTGACAGGACCGGACCAGTCCACTTTTTTCAAAAAAGGGGGTGTCTAAATTTGGGTAGTTTTGAAGATCAAAAAATTGTGTTTTCTTGACAGATCTGAACCTGTAAGCTTTTTCAAAAGTTCAGGGGCATTGAAATTATGAAAAAATGAAATGGCCCAAAATTATTATTTTTTTTCAACAGGTCCAGACCAGTCCACTTTTTCAGAAAAGGGGTGTCTAAATTTGGGTAGTTTGAAGATCAAAAATTGTGTTTTCTTGACATGTCTGAACCTGTAAGCTTTTTCAAAACCTCGTACATTGGATTATGAAAAAATAAAATTGGCCAAAATGTTTTTTTTTGACAGGACGGACCAGTCCACTTTTCAAAAAGGGGATGTCTAAATTTGGGTAGTTTTGAAGATCAAAAAATTGTGTTTTCTTGACATATGTCTGAACCTGTAAGCTTTTTCAAAAGTTCGGTACATTAAAATTATGAAAAAATGAATTGGCCCCAAAATTATTTTTTTTTGACAGGTCGGGACCAGTCCACTTTTTCAGAAAATGGGGTGTCTAAATTTGGGTAGTTTTGAAGATCAAAATTTTGTGTTTTCTTGACATGTCTGAACCTGTAAGCTTTCTCAAAAGAACAGTACATTAAAATTATGAAAAAATAAAATTGGCCAAAATTTAATTTTTTTCGACAGGACCGGACCAGTCCACTTTTTTCACAAAAAAAAGGTGTCTAAATTTTGGTAGTTTTTTAGAAGATCAAAAATTGTGTTTTCTTGACAGGTCTGAACCTGTAAGCTTTCTCAAAAGTTCAGGGCATTGAAATTATGAAAAAAATGAAATGGCCCAAATTAATTTTTTTTTTTCAACAGGTCAGACCAGTCCACTTTTTCAGAAAAGGGGGTGTCTAAATTTTAGGTAGTTTTGAATATCAAAAAATTGTGTTTTCTTGACCTCTCTGAACCTGTAAAACTTTTTCAAAAGCTCGGGCATCGAAATTATGAAAAAATAAAATTGGCCAAAATTTTTTTTTTTCTCAGGACAAGGACCAGTCCATTTTTTCAAAAGGGGGTGTCTAAATTTAGTGGTTTGAAAAAGATCAAAAATTGTGTTTTCTTGACATGTCTGAACCTGTAAGCTTTCTCAAAAGAACAGTACATTAAAATTATCAAAAAATAAATTAAATTGGCCAAAATGTAATTTTTTTTTTGCAAGGTCCGGACCAGTCCACTTTACAGAAAAGGGTCTCTAAATTTGGGTAGTTTTGAAGATCAAAATATTTTGTTTTCTTGACATGTCTGAACCTGTAAGCTTTCTCAAAAAACAGGCATTAAAATTATGAAAAAATAAAATGGCCCAAAATTATTTTTTTTCAACAGGTCCGGACCAGTCCACTTTTTTAAAAAGGGGTGTCTAAATTTTGGTAGTTTGAAGATCAAAAAATTGTGTTTTTCTTGACAGGTCTGGACCTGTAAAGCTTTCTCAAAGTTCAGGGGCATTGAAATTATGAAAAAATGAAATGGCCCAAAATTATTATTTTTTTTGGTCCGGGACCTGTCCACTTTTTTCAAAAAGGGGGTGTCTAAATTTGGGTAGTTTTGAAGATCAAAATTTTTTTTCTTGACATGTCTGAACCTGTAAGCTTTCTCAAAAGAACAGTACATTAAAAATTATGAAAAAATAAAATTAGCCAAAATTTAATTTTTTCGACAGGTCAGGACCAGTCCACTTTTTCAGAAAAGGTGTCTAAATTTGGGTATTTTTTGAAGATCAAAAATTGTGTTTTCTTGACATGTCTGAACCTGTAAGCTTTCTCTCAAAAGAACAATTACATTAAAATTATGAAAAAATAAAATTGGCCAAAATTTAATTTTTTGACAGGTCGGACCAGTCCACTTTTTCAGAAAAGGGGTGTCTAAATTTTGGGTAGTTCTGAAGATCAAAATAATGTGTTTTTCTTGACATCTCTGAACCTGTAAGCTTTCTCAAAAGAACAATTACATTAAAATTATGAAAAATAAAATTGGCCAAAATATTATTTTTTTTACAGGACCAGACCAGTCCACTTTTTCAAAGGGGGTGTCTAAATTTTGGTAGTTTTGAAGATCAAAAATTGTGTTTTCTTGACAGGTCTGAACCTGTAAGCTTTCTCAAAAGTTCAGGGCATTGAAATTATGAAAAAATAAAATGGCCCAAAATTATAATTTTTTTTTTTGGTCCGGACCAGTCCACTTTTTCAGAAAAGGGGTTGTCTAAATTTTGGGTAGTTTTGAAGATCAAAAATTGTGTTTTCTTGACATGTCTGAACCTGTAAAGCTTTTCAAAAGCTCGGTGCATCAAATTATGAAAAAATAAATTGGCCAAAATTATTATTTTTTTTTTCAGGGTCGGGACCAGTCCACTTTTTCAAAAAGAGGGGTGTCTAAATTTGGGTTGTTTGAAGATCAAAAAATTGTGTTTTCTTGACATGTCTGAACCTGTAAAGCTTTTCAAAAGCTCAGGCATTAAAATTATGAAAAAAATAAAATTGGCCAAAATTATTATTTTTTTTTGACTGGTCCGGACCAGTCCACTTTTTTCAAAAAAAAGTGTCTAAATTTGGGTAGTTTTGAAGATCAAAAATTGTGTTTTCTTGACATCTCTGAACCTGTAACCTTTTTTCAAAAACTCGGCATCAAAATTATGAAAAAATAAAATTGGCCAAATTATTATTTTTTTTGACAGGTCCGGACCAGTCCACTTTTTTCAGAAAAGGGGTGTCTAAATTTGGGTAGTTTTGAAGATCAAAAATTGTGTTTTCTTGACATGTCTGAACCTGTAAGCTTTCTCAAAAGAACAGTACATTAAAATTATGAAAAAATAAAATTGGCCAAAATGTAATTTTTTTTGACAGGACCAGACCAGTCCACTTTTTCAAAAAAGGGGTTTCAAATTTGGTAGTTTTGAAGATCAAAAATTGTGTTTTCTTGACATGTCTGAACCTGTAAGCTTTCTCAAAAGAACAGTACATTAAAATTATGAAAAAAAAAATTGGCCAAATTTAATTTTTTAGACAGGTCGGACCAGTCCACTTTTTCAGAAAAGGGGATGTCTAAATTTGGGTAGTTTTGAAGATCAAAAAATTGTGTTTTCTTGACATGTCTGAACCTGTAAGCTTTCTCAAAAGAACAATTTTGCATTAAAAGTATGAAAAAAATAAAATTGGCCAAAATTTAATTTTTTTTTGACAGGATCGGACCAGTCCACTTTTTCAAAAAAGGGGGTGTCTAAATTTTTACGTAGTTCTGAAGATCAAAAATTGTGTTTTCTTGACAGGTCTGAACCTGTAAGCTTTCTCAAAAGTTCGGGCATTGAAATTATGAAAAAATGAAATAAAATTAGCAAAATTATTATTTTTTTTTAGGTCCAGACCAGTCCACTTTTTCAGAAAAGGGGTGTTTAAATTTTGGTAGTTTTGAAGATCAAAAATTGTGTTTTTCTTGACATGTCTGAACCTGTAAGCTTTCTCAAAAGTTCAGGGCATTAAAATTATGAAAAAAAATAAAATTGCCAAAATTATAATTTTTTCAACAGGTCCGGACCAGTCCACTTTTTCAGAAAAGGGGTGTCTAAATTTGGGTAGTTTTGAAGATCAAAAAAATTGTGTTTTTCTTGACATATGTCTGAACCTGTAAGCTTTCTCAAAAGAACAGTACATTAAAAGTATGAAAAATAAAATTGGCCAAAATTATAATTTTTTTGACAGGTCCGGACCAGTCCACTTTTACAGAAAAGGGGTCTCTAAATTTGGGTAGTTTTGAAGATCAAAAATATTGTGTTTTCTTGACCTGTCTCTCTGAACCTGTAAAATTTTTTCAAAAGCTCAGGCATTAAAATTATGAAAAAAATAAAATTGGCCAAATTATTTATTTTTTTTGACAGGACGGACCAGTCCACTTTTTTCAAAAAAAGGGGTGTCTAAATTTTGGTAGTTTTGAAGATCAAAAAAATATTTTCTTGACATGTCTGAACCTGTAAGCTTTCTCAAAAAAGTTCGGGGCATTGAAATTATGAAAAAAAATAAAATGGCCCAAAATTATTATTTTTTTTTGACAGGTCGGACCAGTCCACTTTTTCAGAAAAGGGGGTGTCTAAATTTTGTAGTTCTGAAGATCAAAATTTGTGTTTTCTTGACATGTCTGAACCTGTAAGCTTTCTAAAAGGTCGGGCATCAAAATTATGAAAAAATAAAATTGGCCAAAATTATTATTTTTTTGACAGGACAGATCAGTCCACTTTTTCAAAAAGGGATGTCTAAATTTGGGTTGTTTTGAAGATCAAAAATTGTGTTTTCTTGACATGTCTGAACCTGTAAGCTTTTCAAAAGAACAATTTTACATCAAAATTATGAAAAAATAAAATTGGCCAAAATTATTATTTTTTTGACAGGTCCGGACCAGTCCACTTTTTCAAAAAGGGGTGTCTAAATTTGGGTAGTTTTGAAGATCAAAAATTGTGTTTTCTTGACATGTCTGAACCTGTAAGCTTTCTGAAAAGAACAGTACATTAAAAGTATGAAAAAAATAAAATTGGCCAAAATTTAATTTTTTCGACAGGTCGGACCAGTCCACTTTTACAGAAAAGGGGTGTCTAAATTTGGGTAGTTTTGAAGATCAAAAATTTGTGTTTTCTTGACAGGTCTGAACCTGTAAGCTTTCTCAAAAGTTCAGGGGCATTGAAATTATGAAAAAAATGAAATGGCCCAAAATTTAATTTTTTTTGACAGGTCCGGACAAGTCCACTTTTTCAGAAAAGGGGGTGTCTAAATTTTTGGGTAGTTCTGAAGATCAAAATATTGTGTTTTCTTGACCTCTCTGAACCTGTAAGCTTTTTCAAAAGCTCGGGCATCGAAATTATGAAAAAATAAAATTGGCCAAAATTTTTTTTTTTTGACAGGACCGGACCAGTCCACTTTTTCAAAAAAGGGGGGTGTCTAAATTTTGGTAGTTCTGAAGATCAAAAAATTGTGTTTTCTTGACATGTCTGAACCTGTAAGCTTTCTCAAAAGAACAGTACATTAAAATTATGAAAAAATAAAATTGGCCAAAATGTAATTTTTTTTGACAGGTCCGGACCAGTCCACTTTTTTTGAAAAAAAGGGGTGTCTAAATTTGGGTAGTTTTGAAGATCAAAATATTTTGTTTTCTTGACATGTCTGAACCTGTAAGCTTTCTCAAAAGTTCAGTACATTGAAAATTATGAAAAAATGAAATTGGCCAAAATTATTTTTTTTTTGAACAGGTCTTGACCAGTCCACTTTTTTTAAAAAGGTGTCTAAATTTGGGTAGTTTTGAAGATCAAAAAATTGTGTTTTCTTGACATGTCTGAACCTGTAAGCTTTCTCAAAAGTTCGGGGCATTGAAATTATGAAAAAATGAAATGGCCCAAAATTATTATTTTTTTTCAACAGGTCCGGACCTGTCCACTTTTTCAGAAAAGGGGCTGTCTAAATTTGGGTAGTTTTGAAGATCAAAATTTTTTTTTTTGACATGTCTGAACCTGTAAGCTTTCTCAAAAGAACAGTCGGGGCATTAAAATTATGAAAAAATAAAATAGACAAAATTTTAATTTTTTCAACAGGTCCGGACCAGTCCACTTTTTCAGAAAAGGGGCTGTCTAAATTTGGGTAGTTTTGAAGATCAAAAAATTGTGTTTTCTTGACATGTCTGAACCTGTAAGCTTTCTGAAAGAACAGTACATTAAAAGTATGAAAAAAATAAAATTGGCCAAAATTTAATTTTTCGACAGGTCCGGACCAGTCCACTTTTTACAGAAAAGGGGGTCTCTAAATTTGGGTAGTTCTGAAGATCAAAATATTGTGTTTTCTTGACATCTCTGAACCTGTAGGCTTTTCAAAAGCTCGGGCATCAAAATTATGAAAAAATAAAATTGGCCAAAATTATTATTTTTTTGACAGGACCGGACCAGTCCACTTTTTTTCAAAAAGGTGTCTAAAATTTTGGTTGTTTTGAAGATCAAAAAATTATGTTTTCTTGACCTCTCTGAACCTGTAAGCTTTTCAAAAGAACAGGGCATTAAAATTATGAAAAAAATAAAATTGGCCAAAATTTATTTTTTTTTCAACAGGTCCAGACCAGTCCACTTTTTTCAAAAAAGGGGGTGTCTAAATTTGGGTTGTTTTGAAGATCAAAAAATTGTGTTTTCTTGACATGTCTGAACCTGTAAGCTTTTTCAAAAGCTCAGGGCATCAAAATTATGAAAAAATAAAATTGGCCAAAATTATTATTTTTTTTTGACAGGACGGACCAGTCCACTTTTTTCAAAAAAGAGGTGTCTAAATTTGGGTAGTTTTGAAGATCAAAAATTGTGTTTTCTTGACCTGTCTGAACCTGTAACCTTTTCAAAAGAACAGTACATCAAAATTATGAAAAAATAAAATTGGCCAAAATTATTATTTTTTTTTTGACAGGTCCAGACCAGTCCACTTTTTTTCAGAAAGGGGTGTCTAAATTTTGGTAGTTTTGAAGATCAAAAATTGTGTTTTCTTGACATGTCTGAACCTGTAAGCTTTCTCAAAAGAACAGTACATTAAAATTATGAAAAATAAAATTAGCCAAAATTTAATTTTTTTGACAGGTCCGGACCAGTCCACTTTTTCACAGAAAAGGGGGTTCAAATTTGGGTAGTTTTGAAGATCAAAAATTTTGTTTTCTTGACCTCTCTGAACCTGTAAGCTTTCTCAAAAGAACAGTACATTAAAAATTATGAAAAAATAAAATTGGCCAAAATTTAATTTTTTTGACAGGTCCGACCAGTCCACTTTTTCAGAAAAGGGGGGTGTCTAAATTTGGTAGTTTTGAAGATCAAAAATTGTGTTTTCTTGACATGTCTGAACCTGTAAGCTTTCTGAAAAGAACAGTACATTAAAAGTATGAAAAAATAAAATTGGCCAAAATTTAATTTTTTTTTGACAGTCCCGGACCAGTCCACTTTTTCAAAAAGGGGGTGTCTAAATTTTGGTAGTTCTGAAGATCAAAAATTGTGTTTTCTTGAGAGGTCTGAACCTGTAAGCTTTCTCAAAAGTTCAGAGAATTAAAATTATGAAAAAAATGAAATGGCCCAAAATTATTTTTTTTCAACAGGTCTGGACCAGTCCACTTTTTCAGAAAAGGTGGGTGTTTAAATTTTGGTAGTTTTGAAGATCAAAAAATTTGTGTTTTCTTGACAGGTCTGAACCTGTAAGCTTTCTCAAAAGTTCAGTGCACACATTGAAATTATGAAAAAATGAAATGGCCCAAAATTATTATTTTTTTCAACAGGTCCGGACCAGTCCACTTTTTCAGAAAAGGGGCTTTCTAAATTTGGGTAGTTTTGAAGATCAAAAAATTGTGTTTTCTTGACATTTCTGAACCTGTAAGCTTTCTCAAAAGAACAGGGCATTAAAATTATGAAAAAATAAAATTTTCCAAAATTTAATTTTTTTCAACAGGTCCGGACCAGTCCACTTTTTTTCAGAAAAGGGGTGTCTAAATTTGGGTAGTTTTGAAGATCAAAAATTGTGTTTTCTTGACATGTCTGAACCTGTAAAGCTTTCTCAAAAGGTCAGTACATCAAAATTATGAAAAAAAATAAAATTGGCCAAAATTATTATTTTTTTTTTGACAGGACCGGACCAGTCCACTTCTTCAAAAAAAGGGGTGTCTAAATTTGGGTTGTTTTGAAGATCAAAAATTGTGTTTTCTTGACATGTCTGAACCTGTAAGCTTTTTCAAAACAGTCATTATCAAAATTATGAAAAATAAAATTGGCAAAATTATTATTTTTTTGACAGGACCGGACCAGTCCACTTTTTCAAAAAAAAGGGGGTGTCTAAATTTGGGTAGTTTTGAAGATCAAAAAATTGTGTTTTTTCTTGACCTCTCTGAACCTGTATCCTTTTTCAAAAGCTCGTTTCATTAAAATTATGAAAAAATAAATTGGCCAAAATTATTATTTTTTTTCAACAGGTCCAGACCAGTCCACTTTTTTTCAGAAAAGGGGTGTCTAAATTTTGGTAGTTTTGAAGATCAAAAATTGTGTTTTCTTGAGAGGTCTGAACCTGTAAGCTTTCTCAAAAGTTCAGGGCATTGTAATTATGAAAAAAAATGAAATGGCCCAAAATTATTATTTTTTTCAACAGGTCCAGACCAGTCCACTTTTTCAGAAAAGGGGGTGTCTAAATTTGGGTAGTTTTGAAGATCAAAAAATTGTGTTTTCTTGACATGTCTGAACCTGTAAGCTTTCTCAAAAAGAACAGTACATTAAAATTATGAAAAAAATAAAATTAGCCAAAAATTTAATTTTTTTCGTCAGGTCCGGACCAGTCCACATTTGCAGAAAAAGGGATGTCTAAATTTGGGGAGTTTTGAAGATCAAAAATTGTGTTTTCTTGACATGTCTGAACCTGTAAAGCTTTCTCAAAAGAACAGCATTAAAATTATGAAAAAATAAAATTGGCCAAAATTAATATTTTTTCAACAGGTCCGGACCAGTCCACTTTTTTCAAAAAAAAGGGGGTGTCTAAATTTGGGTAGTTTTGAAGATCAAAAATTGTGTTTTCTTGACATGTCTGAACCTGTAAGCTTTTTCAAAAGCTCGGGCATCAAAATTATGAAAAAATAAAATTGGCCAAAATTATTATTTTTTTTTGACAGGACCGGACCAGTCCACTTTTTCAAAAAAGGGGGGTGTCTAAATTTGGGTTGTTTTGAAGATCAAAAAATTGTGTTTTCTTGACATGTCTGAACCTGTAAGCTTTTTCAAAAGCTTCAGGCATCAAAATTATGAAAAAAAAAAATTAGCAAAATTATTATTTTTTTTTGACAGGACCGGACCAGTCCACTTTTTCAAAAAAGAGGGTGTCTAAATTTGGGTAGTTTTGAGGATCAAAAATTGTGTTTTCTTGACCTCTCTGAACCTGTATCCTTTTTCAAAAGTTCGGGCATTAAAATTATGAAAAAAATAAAATTGGCCAAAATTATTTTTTTTTTTAACAGGTCCAGACCAGTCCACTTTTTTTTTTTCAGAAAAGGGCTGTCTAAATTTGGGTAGTTTTGAAGATCAAAAAATTGTGTTTTCTTGACATGTCTGAACCTGTAAGCTTTCTCAAAAGAACAGTACATTAAAATTATGAAAAAATAAAATTGGCCAAAATGTTTTTTTTTTTGACAGGTCCGGACCAGTCCACTTTTTCAAAAAAGGGTGTGTCTAAATTTTGGTAGTTTGAAGATCAAAAAAATTGTGTTTACTTGAGATGTCTGAACCTGTAAGCTTTCTCAAAAACAGCGGGGCATTGAAATTATGAAAAAATAAATTGCCCAAAATTATTATTTTTTCAACAGGTCCAGACCAGTCCACTTTTTTCAGAAAAAGGGGTGTCTAAATTTGGGTAGTTTTGAAGATCAAAAAATTGTGTTTTCTTGACATGTCTGAACCTGTAAGCTTTCTCAAAAGAACAGTACATTAAAATTATGAAAAAATAAAATTAGCCAAAATTTAATATTTTCGTCAGGTCCGGACCAGTCCACATTTGCAGAAAAGGGGATGTCTAAATTTGGGGAGTTTTGAAGATCAAAAAATTGTGTTTTCTTGACCTCTCTGAACCTGTAAGCTTTCTGAAAAGAACAGTACATTAAAATTATGAAAAAATAAAATTGGTCAAAATTTAATATTTTTAACAGGTCCGGACCAGTCCACTTTTTTTTCAAAAAAGAGGGGTGTCTAAATTTGGGTAGTTTTGAAGATCAAAAAATTGTGTTTTCTTGACCTCCCTGAACCTGTAAGCTTTTTCAAAAGCTCAGGCCTCAAAATTATGAAAAAAATAAAATTGCCCAAAATTATTATTTTTTTTGACAGGACGGACCAGTCCACTTTTTTTCAAAAAAGAGGGTGTCTAAATTTGGGTAGTTTTGAAGATCAAAAAATTGTGTTTTCTTGACATGTCTGAACCTGTAAGCTTTTTCAAAAGCTCAGGCATCAAAATTATGAAAAAATGAAATGGCCCAAAATTATTATTTTTTGACAGGACCGGACCAGTCCACTTTTTTTTCAAAAAAGAGGGGTGTCTAAATTTGGGTAGTTTGAAGATCAAAAAATTGTGTTTTCTTGACCTCTCTGAACCTGTATCCTTTTCAAAAGCTCGGGCATCAAAATTATGAAAAAATAAAATTGGCCAAAATTATTATTTTTTCAACAGGTCCAGACCAGTCCACTTTTTTTCAGAAAAGGGGTGTCTAAATTTGGGTAGTTTTGAAGATCAAAAATTGTGTTTTCTTGACATGTCTGAACCTGTAAGCTTTCTCAAAAGAACAGTACATTAAAATTATGAAAAAAAAAATTGGCCAAAATGTAATTTTTTTTGACAGGTCCTGACCAGTCCACTTTTTTCAAAAAGGGGGGTGTCTAAATTTTTAGTAGTTCTGAAGATCAAAAAATTGTGTTTTCTTGAGAGGTCTGAACCTGTAAGCTTTCTCAAAAGTTCAGGGCAATGAAATTATGAAAAAATGAAATGGCCCAAAATTATTATTTTATTCAACAGGTCCAGACCAGTCCACTTTTTCAGAAAAGAGGGGTGTCTAAATTTGGGTAGTTTTGAAGATCAAAAAATTGTGTTTTCTTGACCTCTCTGAACCTGTAAGCTTTTTCAAAAGCTCAGGCATCAAAATTATGAAAAAATGAAATGGCCCAAAATTATTATTTTTTTGACAGGACCGGACCAGTCCACTTTTTCAAAAAAGAGGGGTGTCTAAATTTGGGTAGTTTTGAAGATCAAAAAATTGTGTTTTCTTGACCTCTCTGAACCTGTATCCTTTTTCAAAAGCTCGGGCATCAAAATTATGAAAAAATAAAATTGGCCAGAATTATTATTTTTTTCAACAGGTCCAGACCAGTCCACTTTTTCAGAAAAGGGGTGTCTAAATTTGGGTAGTTTTGAAGATCAAAAAATTGTGTTTTCTTGACATGTCTGAACCTGTAAGCTTTCTCAAAAGAACAGTACATTAAAATTATGAAAAAAAAAAATTAGCCAAAATTTAATTTTTTTGGACAGGTCCTGACCAGTCCACATTTGCAGAAAAGGGGATGTCTAAATTTGGGGAGTTTTGAAGATCAAAAAATTGTGTTTTCTTGACCTGTCTGAACCTGTAAGCTTTCTGAAAAGAACAGTACATTAAAATTATGAAAAAATAAAATTGGCCAAAATTTAATATTTTCGTCAGGTCCGGACCAGTCCACTTTTTCAAAAAAGAGGGGTGTCTAAATTTGGGTAGTTTTGAAGATCAAAAAATTGTGTTTTCTTGACCTCTCTGAACCTGTAAGCTTTTTCAAAAGCTCAGGCCTCAAAATTATGAAAAATGAAATTGGCCCAAAATTATTATTTTTTGACAGGACCCGAATAGTCCACTTTTTCAAAAAAGAGGGGTGTCTAAATTTGGGTAGTTTTGAAGATCAAAAATTGTGTTTTCTTGACCTCTCTGAACCTGTAAGCTTTTTCAAAAGCTCAGGCATCAAAATTATGAAAAAATGAAATGGCCCAAAATTATTATTTTTTTGACAGGACCGGACCAGTCCACTTTTTCAAAAAAGAGGGGTGTCTAAATTTGGGTAGGTTTGAAGATCAAAAAATTGTGTTTTCTTGACCTCTCTGAACCTGTAAGCTTTCTGAAAAGAACAGAACATTAAAATTATGAAAAAATAAAATTGGCCAAAATGTAATTTTTTCGACAGGTCCGGACCAGTCCACTTTTACAGAAAAGGGGGTCTCTAAATTTGGGTAGTTTTGAAGATCAAAAAATTGTGTTTTCTTGACCTCTCTGAACCTGTAAGCTTTCTGAAATGAACAGTACATTAAAATTATGAAAAAATAAAATTGGCCAAAATGTAATTTTTTTGACAGGTTTGGACCAGTCCACTTTTACAGAAAAGGGGGGGTCTAAATTTGGGTAGTTTTGAAGATCAAAAAATTGTGTTTTCTTGACATGTCTGAACCTGTAAGCTTTCTCAAAAGAACAGTACATTAAAATTATGAAAAAATAAAATTGGCCAAAATGTAATTTTTTCGACAGGTCCGGACCAGTCCACTTTTACAGAAAAGAGGGTGTCTGAATTTGGGTAGTTTTGAAGATCAAAATATTTTGTTTTCTTGACATGTCTGAACCTGTAAGCTTTCTGAAAAGTTTGGAGCATTGAAATTATGAAAAAATGAAATGGCCCAAAATTATTATTTTTTTCAACAGGTCCGGACCTGTCCACTTTTTCAGAAAAGGGGGGTGTTTAAATTTTGGTAGTTTTGAAGATCAAAAAATTGTGTTTTCTTGACAGGTCTGAACCTGTAAGCTTTCTCAAAAGTTCTGGGCATTGAAATTATGAAAAAAATGAAATGGCCCAAAATTATTATTTTTTTTCAACAGGTCCGGACCTGTCCACTTTTCAGAAAAGGGGTGTCTAAATTTGGGTAGTTTTGAAGATCAAAAATTGTGTTTTCTTGACATGTCTGAACCTGTAAGCTTTCTCAAAAGAACAGTACATTAAAATTATGAAAAAATAAAATTGGCCAAAATGTAATTTTTTCTTGACAGGTCCGACCAGTCCACATTTGCTGTAAAAGGGGGGTCTAAATTTGGGGAGTTTTGAAGATCAAAAAATTGTGTTTTCTTGACAGGTCTGAACCTGTAAGCTTTCTCAAAAAGAACAGTACATTAAAATTATGAAAAAATAAAATTGGCCAAAATGTAATTTTTTTCGATAGGACCGACCAGTCCACTTTTTTTTCAAAAGGGGTGTCTAAATTTTGGTAGTTCTGAAGATCAAAAATTGTGTTTTCTTGACATGTCTGAACCTGTAAGCTTTCTCAAAAGTTCGGGGCATTGAAATTATGAAAAAATGAAATGACCCAAAATTATTATTTTTTTCAACAGGTCCGGACCAGTCCACTTTTTCAGAAAAGGGGGGTGTCTAAATTTTGGTAGTTCTGAAGATCAAAATATTGTGTTTTCCTGACCTCTCTGAACCTGTAAGCTTTTTCAAAAGCTCAGGGCATAGAAATTATGAAAAATAAAAATTGGCCAAAATTTTTTTTTTTTTTTGACAGGACGGACCAGTCCACTTTTTCAAAAAAGGGGGGTGTCTAAATTTTAGTAGTTCTGAAGATCAAAAAATTGTGTTTTCTTGACAGATCTGAACCTGTAAGCTTTCTCAAAAGTTTGGGGCATTGAAATTATGAAAAAATGAAATGGCACAAAATTATTATTTTTTTTTGTGGTCCAGACAAGTCCACTTTTTTCAGAGAAGGGGCTGTCTAAATTTGGGTAGTTTTGAAGATCAAAAATTGTGTTTTCTTGACATGTCTGAACCTGTAAGCTTTCTCAAAAGAACAGTACATTAAAATTATGAAAAAATAAAATTAGCCAAAATTTAATATTTTCGTCAGGTCCGGACCAGTCCACATTTGCAGAAAAGGGGATGTCTAAATTTGGGGAGTTTTGAAGATCAAAAAATTGTGTTTTCTTGACCTCTCTGAACCTGTAAGTTTTCTGAAAAGAACAGTATATTAAAATTATGAAAAAATAAAATTGGCCTGTGGCGAGTTTCCCGACATTTATTATTATTTGTATTTTTGTTTGTGTAGGGGCTATCTAAATTTAGGTAGTTTTGAAGATCAAAAAATTGTGTTTTTTGATTTAAAAACCCGTGAGGATGCATGGCTGATCAATAAAATACTGATTATTTAAATAGCTGACAGTCATGCATCCTTTTTTTTTTTTCAGACTCTGGCCGGGGATAATAAGATAATTACCAACTAGTTAAATCCCTCGTTTTGAGTATAAAAACCAGCAGTTTTCTGCATGTCTGGGGTTGGGATGTTGGAGTAGAACAGTACATTAAAATTAGAGAAAAATAACATTTAAAAAACAATTGCTAATACATGCTGGATTATCCAGAAAAGGCACTTCTAAATTGTTTGTTTATTTAAAAATTGTGTTTTCGTGACCTTTTTTTGTATTTTGTTTAAATCTTCTGTTTGTTTATTATTAAATTATGAAATGCTTTTGCACCGGTTTCACCCGCCCATCCACTGTTTTTGGGTAGTTTGTTACTTCCTGGTCCGCGGCATGTCATCCACCTCACCACTTCGAGCCAGTCTGTCACATATGGTGTCCCAAAAACAAAACAAACGCCCAATAGCCTGACCAGGAAAGAAAAGCTTTTTTTGTTCGTTTTTTTTTCAAAGTGTTTTTTTTGTGTTTTTTTTGGAGAAAAAAAATGGGAAGAAGCGGATGGAGGAAGCAGCAGCTAAAGCAGCGTGGGGCGTCGCAGGTCCCACTGTAGCTCAACCATGCTGGAAAGTCTGCCCCACCTGCTTGAAAGGTGAGGAGGAGTGCCCAAAATTTTTTCAAAGGTTCTTCACATGTCTGAAGACCAACCAAAAAGTTCCATGGCAGGAGAAAAGAGGAGCCAAATGGCCCAGTGAGGGGACAGGACCTGCATCCTCCAAAAAGGGGGTGTCTACCTTTGGTGAGGGAGTCAAAAACTGGCTTCTTGACATGGAACCTGGAGGGATTCTCATGAAGAACCCTCCATTAAAATGATGAAAAAATCCTGTGGGCAAAAAAATGGGGCGCTTTTCGACAGGCCTGGGAACAGCAACACCACCCAAAATCCCTCCCAAACATTGGCAGCCATGGTGCTCAACTACCTGGCTTTCTTGATATGGGAGAACCTGGCTGCCGTCTCCAAGCCCAGGAGGGAGAAGCCAATGAAAAAAGCGCCAGAAAATTTAAGCCATCGACAGCCGTCTCCAGCGCCAAGGGACAGAGCCATCGCTGCCTAAATTTTGCCAAAGGGAGAGAGCCAAATCCACTGCTTTTCCAGCCAAAGGGAGAAGAGCCAAAATTGCCGCCTCCAAAGAACAGTGGGAGAGAGCCATGAAAAATGCCATCTCCAGCCCCAGCCCAAGGAGCCATTGCCGCCTCCAACCAGTCCACTTTTTCAGAAAAGGGGGCTGTCTAAATCCAGCGTTTTGGGGATCAAAAATTGCCCCTTCTTGACATGTCTCCACCTGTAAGGAGCAGAAAAGCAGGAGCTGCCTCTGTCTCCAAAATAAAATTGGAGCAAATTTAATTTTTTGCCTCTGTCTCCACCACCATCAGGAGCAGAGCAAAGGAGCTGCCTCTGTCTTTGGTAGTTTTGAAGAGCAAAAAGCAGGAGCTTTCTTGACTGTCTCCACCACCACCAGGAGCAGAGCAGCAGGAGCTGCCTCTGTCTGAAACCAAAAGAGGGAGAGGAGCCATTTTTTTTCTCCACCAGCAGAGGGAGAATGCCTGCTAAATTTGGTAGTTCTGAACAGCCTGAATTTGTGTTTTCTTGACACGTCCTAACCGAGAGGGGGGAGCCCGAAGTTCCCATTAAAGTGGGAAAAATAAAATTCCTCCAAAATGGGGGGCCCGAACGTCCCTCGACCAGTCCAGGAGCCAGAAAAAGGGTATCTAAATTTGGAGGAGTTTTGAAGATCAAAAATTGTGTTTTCTTGACATGTCTGAACCTGTAAGGGGGGGGAAAGAACAGTACATTAAAAGTGGGGGAAAAATAAAATTCCAAAATTTAATTTTTTCTTCTGAGTCGGTCCCAGTTCAGCCCAACAGGGAGGAGTCTCTAAATTTGGGTACAGCCCAAGAGGGAGGAGTCTTGACATGTCCACAGCCCAAAGAGGGGGAGTCAAAATTCCATGAAGAAAATTGGAAGTCTAATTTTCCACAGCCTTGGACCCAAGCTTTTTGGGAGAATGCCTGCTGTCCCCATCTCCGAAAAAAGCAAAAAAGGGCGAATTCCTGCTGGTTCTGCCTTTCACCGCCGTGGGAGGAAATTATGAAAAAATGAAATCCGCCAGCAGAGGGTGAGTTCCTGCTGGTGCCCCTCCAGTCCACTTTTTCAGAAAATGTTGCTCCGTCTAAATTTGGCAGAGGGAATATGCCTGTTGGTTCCGACTCCCCTGAACCACCACCAGCAGAAAAGAGCATGCATTAAAAATTTTCCCCACTGCAGCCTGAAGGGGAGGAAGACCTGCGGCCCAGTCCACCTTTTTCAGAAAAGCCCTGCGGCCTTTTGGCAGCCTTGAAGGGGAAAAAATTGTGTTTCTTGACATGTCTGAAGGGAGAGAAGCCCTGCGGCCTTGGCAGCCTGAAGGGAGGAAAAATGACCTGGCCCAAAATTTTTTTTTTTGAGGAAGCCCTGCCAATCCCTTTCAGAAAAGGGGAGCCCCCTAAATTTGGCTGCCAGAAGATCAAAAGCCCCTTGATAGGTCTGCCTTTACCAGCAAGAGGGAACCGGTTAAATTTGGAGCTTTGAAGATCCAAAACCACCACCACCATTGGGAGAAAATGGAGCTCCTGCTGTTGCCTTCATTTTTTTCTAGGGCTCCCCAGTCCACCCGCCATTGCCTGGGGTGGCTGTTCTTGGGTCGTTTGGGGCTGCCTTTTGTTTTCCACAGGACACAACCTGCGAGGGAGAAGTGGAAGCTCCCGCTGCATTGAAAATATGAAAAAAAAAAATTAGCCCGGTTTAATTTTTCCCAGGCTGCTGACAGTCCACCTTTTTTTACAGGGTCCGGTGCTGCTTTGGGTAGTTCGAAGGTCCGCTGCTGCTGCCGTTGCCTGGGGTCGCCAGGGATCCTGTAAAGCCTGGGGTCGAGAGAAAAGTCCGGCATTGAAAATTAGGGTCGAAATGGATCCTGCTTTGCCTTTTTTTTGCCAGGGATCCTGTCCACTTTTTCAAAAAAGGGTGTCCCGCTTCACCTTTGAAGATCAAAAATCCTGTTTTGCCTGGGGGTGTAAGCTTTCTGAATGGCCTGAGCTCCATGAAAGGGAGCTGCCAGAAATGAAGAAAGAAAAATAAAGGTCAGGAGACCAGCTCCCCAGACCAGTTGAAAAAGTTTCACTTTTGGAGAAAATGGGGGGCCCTTTTTCGGAATTTGGGTAGGGCCATGAAGATCAAAAGAGGTGTGTTTTCTTGACATGCCGAACCTGTAAGCAGGATCAAAGTGGCATTGAAATTATGAAAAATAAAATTGGCCAAAATTTTTTTTTTGCCAGAGGTCCACCATGGCCACCCCCCAGAAGAAAAGGGGGTCCCCCTCTTTGGGGACTTTAAGACTGAATATTGTGTTTTCTTGACCATGTGTGAACCTGTAAGCTTTCTGTGTGGCAGAGTGTCCCGCCCCTATTTAAAATTAAATTGTATTTTGTTTTTTTCGACAGGTAAAAGCGGACCAGTCCACTTTTATTATTTAAAACCCGTGAGGATGCATGGCTGATCAGCTACTGATTATTTAAATAGCTGACAGTCATGCATCCTTTACCAAACGATGCAGACTCTGGCGGGGATAATAAGATAATTACCAACTAGTTAAATTTTTCGCCAGAGTATATAAACCAGCAGCACTCTGCACTTTTACGGTTGGGATGTTGGAATTTTGAGTTCTGGGAGATCAATTTTTTCAGAAGGAATAACATTTAAAAAACATTGCTAAACGTGCTGGATTATCCAAAAGGCACTTACTTGTTTGTTTATTTATTCGTTTGGCCCTCGTGCCCTTTTTTTTGTATTTTGTTTAAATCTTCTGTTTGTTTATTATTAAATACGCTGAGTGCTTTTGCATTTGGTTTCACCCGCTTATCCACTGTTTTGGGTTTCAGTTACTTCCTGGTCCTGTAACGTCATCCACCTCACCACTCAAAATTAGTCTGTCACATGGCCAAAATGTAATTTTTTTTTTGAAAGGTCCCGACCAGTCCACTTTTACAGAAAAGGGGGTGTCTAAATTTGGGTAGTTTTGAAGATCAAAAATTGTGTTTTCTTGACATGTCTGAACCTGTAAGCTTTTTCAAAAGTTCGGCCATCAAAATTATGAAAAAATAAAATTGGCCAAAATTATTATTTTTTTTTTGACAGGTCCGGACCAGTCCACTTTTACAGAAAAGGGGTGTCTAAATTTGGGTAGTTCTGAAGATCAAAAATTGTGTTTTCTTGACATGTCTGAACCTGTAAGCTTTCTCAAAAGAACAGTACATTAAAATTATGAAAAAAATAAAATTGGCCAATATGTAATTTTTTGACAGGACCAGACCAGTCCACTTTTTTTCAAAAAAAGGTGTCTAAATTTTGGTAGTTCTGAAGATCAAAAAATTGTGTTTTCTTGACAGGTCTGAACCTGTAAGCTTTCTCAAAGTTCAGGGCATTGAAATTATGAAAAAAAAAATGGCCCAAAATTTAATTTTTTCAACAGGTCCGGACCAGTCCACTTTTTCAGAAAAGGGGTGTCTAAATTTTGGTAGTTCTGAAGATCAAAATATTGTGTTTTCTTGACCTCTCTGAACCTGTAAGCTTTCTGAAAAGAACAGTACATTAAAATTATGAAAAAATAAAATTGGCCAAAATGTAATTTTTTTCGACAGGTCTGGACCAGTCCACTTTTTACAGAAAAGGGGGTGTCTAAATTTGGGTAGTTTTGAAGATGAAAAAAAATTGTGTTTTCTTGACCTCCTGAACCTGTAAGCTTTCTGAAAAGAACAGTACATTAAAATTATGAAAAAATAAAATTGGCCAAAATTATAATTTTTTTTTGACAGGTCCGGACCAGTCCACTTTTTACAGAAAAGGGGGGTCTCTAAATTTGGGTAGTTTTGAAGATCAAAAATTGTGTTTTCTTGACATGTCTGAACCTGTAAGCTTTCTCAAAAGAACAGTACATTAAAATTATGAAAAAATAAAATTAGCCAAAATTTAATTTTTTCGACAGGTCCGGACCAGTTCACTTTTACAGAAAATGGGGTGTCTAAATTTGGGTAGTTTTGAAGATTAAAAAATTGTGTTTCTTGACATGTCTGAACCTGTAAGCTTTTTCAAAAGCTCGGGCATCAAAATTATGAAAAAATGAAATGGCCCAAAATTATTATTTTTTTCAACAGGTCAGGACCAGTCCACTTTTTCAGAAAAGGGGGTGTCTAAATTTGGGTAGTTTTGAAGATCAAAAAATTGTGTTTTCTTGACATGTCTGAACCTGTAAGCTTTCTCAAAAAGAACAGTACATTAAAATTATGAAAAAAATAAAATTAGCCAAAAATTTAATTTTTTCAACAGGTCCCGACCAGTCCATATTTTTGCAGAAAAGGGGATGTCTAAATTTGGGTAGTTTTGAAGATCAAAAATTGTGTTTTCTTGACCTCTCTGAACCTGTAAGCTTTCTGAAAAGAACAGTACATTAAAATTATGAAAAAATAAAAATTGGCCAAAATGTAATTTTTTTTTGACAGGTCCGGACCAGTCCACTTTTACAGAAAAGGGGGTGTCTAAATTTGGGTAGTTTTGAAGATGAAAAAATTGTGTTTTCTTGACCTCCCTGAACCTGTAAGATTTTTCAAAAGCTCGGGCATCAAAATTATGAAAAAATAAAATTGGCCAAAATTTTTTTTTTTTTCACAGGACCGACCAGTCCACTTTTTTTTCAAAAAGGGGTGTCTAAATTTTGGTAGTTTTGAAGATGAAAAAATTGTGTTTTCTTGACCTCCCTGAACCTGTAAGCTTTCTGAAAAGAACAGTACATTAAAATTATGAAAAAATAAAATTGGCCAAAATGTAATTTTTTCGACAGGTCCGGACCAGTCCACTTTTTTTTCAGAAAAGGGGGGTCTAAATTTGGGTAGTTTTGATCAAAAAATTGTGTTTTTCTTGACATATCTGAACCTGTAAGCTTTCTCAAAAGAACAGTACATTAAAATTATGAAAAAATAAAATTGGCCAAAATGTAATTTTTTCGACAGGTCCGGACCAGTCCACTTTTTCAGAAAAGGGGGTCTCTAAATTTGGGTAGTTTTGAAGATCAAAAAATTGTGTTTTCTTGACAGGTCTGAACCTGTAAGCTTTCTCAAAAGTTCGGGCATTGAAATTATGAAAAAAATGAAATTGGTCAAAATTATTTTTTTTTTTTTGAACAGGTGCGGACCAGTCCACTTATTCAGAAAAGGGGCTGTCTAAATTTGGGTAGTTTTGAAGATCAAAAAATTGTGTTTTCTTGACATGTCTGAACCTGTAAGCTTTCTCAAAAGAACAGTACATTAAAATTATGAAAAAATAAAATTAGCCAAAATTTAATTTTTTCGACAGGTCCGGACCAGTCCACATTTGCTGAAAAGGGGATGTCTAAATTTGGGGAGTTTTGAAGATCAAAAAATTGTGTTTTCTTGACATGTCTGAACCTGTAAGCTTTTTCAAAAGCTCGGGCATTGAAATTATGAAAAAATAAAATTGGCCAAAATTATTATTTTTTTTTGACAGGACCGGACCAGTCCACTTTTTCAAAAAAGGGGGGTGTCTAAATTTGGGTAGTTTTGAAGATCAAAAAATTGTGTTTTCTTGACCTCTCTGAACCTGTAAGCTTTTTCAAGAGCTCAGGCATCAAAATTATGAAAAAAATGAAATGGCCCAAAATTATTATTTTTTTTTTTACCGACAGGACCGGACCAGTCCACTTTTTTTTCAAAAGGGGTGTGTCTAAATTTGGGTAGTTTTGAAGATCAAAAAATTGTGTTTTCTTGACCTCTCTGAACCTGTAAGCTTTCTGAAAAGAACAGTACATTAAAATTATGAAAAAATAAAATTGGCCAAAATGTAATTTTTTCGACAGGTCCGGACCAGTCCACTTTTACAGAAAAGGGGGTGTCTAAATTTGGGTAGTTTTGAAGATCAAAAATTGTGTTTTCTTGACATGTCTGAACCTGTAAGCTTTTTCAAAAGCTCGGGCATTGAAATTATGAAAAAATAAAATTGGCCAAAATGTAATTTTTTCGACAGGTCCGGACCAGTCCACTTTTACAGAAAAGGGGGTCTCTTAATTTGGGTAGTTTTGATCAAAAAATTGTGACATGTCTGAACCTGTAAGCTTTTTCAAAAGCTCAGGCATCAAAATTATGAAAAAATGAAATGGCCCAAAATTATTATTTTTTTGACAGGACCGGACCAGTCCACTTTTTCAAAAAAGAGGTGTGTCTAAATTTGGGTAGTTTTGAAGATCAAAAAATTGTGTTTTCTTGACCTCTCTGAACCTGTAAGCTTTCTCAAAAGAACAGTACATTAAAATTATGAAAAGATAAAATTGGCCAAAATGTAATTTTTTTTTTGACAGGTCTGGACCAGTCCACTTTTTCAAAAAGGGGTGTCTAAATTTGGGAGTTTTGAAGATCAAAAAAATTGTGTTTTCTTGACATGTCTGAACCTGTAAGCTTTTTCAAAAGCTCGGGCATCAAAATTATGAAAAAATAAAATTGGCCAAAATTATTATTTTTTTTGACAGGACCGGACCAGTCCACTTTTTCAAAAAAGAGGGGTGTCTAAATTTGGGTAGTTTTGAAGATCAAAAAATTGTGTTTTCTTGACCTCTGAACCTGTAAGTTTTTCAAAAGCTCAGGCATCAAAATTATGAAAAAAATGAAATGGCCCAAAAAATTATTATTTTTTTGACAGGACCCAGTCCACTTTTTTCAAAAAAGGGTGTGTCTAAATTTGGGTAGTTTTGAAGATCAAAAATTGTGTTTTCTTGACATGTCTGAACCTGTGCTTTTTTCAAAGCTCGGGCATCAAAATTATGAAAAAAAAATTGGCCAAAATTATTATTTTTTTGACAGGACGGACCAGTCCACTTTTTCAAAAAGAGGGGTGTCTAAATTTGGTAGTTTTGAAGATCAAAAATTGTTTTTTTCTTGACCTCTCTGAACCTGTAAGCTTTTTTCAAAGCTCAGGCATCAAAATTATGAAAAAAATGAAATGGCCCAAAATTATTATTTTTTTTTCAGGACCGGACCAGTCCACTTTTTCAAAAAAGAGGTGTGTCTAAATTTGGGTAGTTTTGAAGATCAAAAAATTGTGTTTTCTTGACCTCTCTGAACCTGTAAGCTTTCTGAAAAGAACAGTACATTAAAAGTATGAAAAAAATAAAATTGGCCAAAATTTAATTTTTTCGACAGGTCCGGACCAGTCCACTTTTACAGAAAAGGGGGTGTCTAAATTTGGGTAGTTTTGAAGATCAAAAAATTGTGTTTTCTTGACATGTCTGAACCTGTAAGCTTTCTCAAAAGAACAGTACATTAACTTCTTACGCGCCTCCTGTCCCGCGGGCGGAACATGGTACTGCAATTACACATTATATTTCATAAATAATTTGTAATATTATTACAAAAGCAAAAGAGAAAAAAAAGCTGACTCAATATCAAAGTCGTTGTTTTCCTACCGTCAAACAGCGAAGGAATTTTTCGAATCCGTCATTTCACCGCTGAGATATCCCTTGGCAATGTGACTTGTATCACATGCTTCTAAAACAGCTGCAATCGACTAGCTGTGCGTTTTTGCTGCTCTGGTCTTACAGCTGTCTGATGATGGTGAACCCTCCCTGATTACGTTGTAGGGGAGGTCACAAGCTGTCCAATGATACCTTGACTTTGTTTGTAGCCCAATCCATTACAGAGTAATCGATCTGCGCAGTAAACATACCCCTATCTATTGCAACCGAGTGCGCAGCGTTACGCATAACGGATCACGGTTTTATAACATTTTCTGATCATTTTTCAATTTATAAAATTTGTAAAATCGAACAAAATGTCGAGCAGTGTTCCAAAGCATCCTAAACAAAGTAGATTCAGTCTTTCTGAAGTTTTGGAAGAGATGGATAGGAGGAAAGTGATTGCGAAAATTATCAACTTCCTGGTTTTGGAGAGTGCTGATTCAGTGTCTGAAGCAGCATTGAAGATGGATTGGATCCTCTTCAGGATTTGTAAGTATAATGGATCCACACTACATATTATTATTATTATTATTATTATTATTATTAATATTTTATTTTTTATTTTATTTTTTTTTATTTTATTATTATTATTATTATTATTATTATGCATAATTTTCAATATGCATTTTTTTACTGTAAGTATGTTATTAGAAAATGCAACCAATAATTTTTTTTTAAACACCATGTCTGAACTGTGCTGTGCTGCTCTATACAGTCTCTGATCTTTACATGCAATAAAAGTTGCAAGAAATAATTGTTGCTTCCTGGCCGTTTTTATTATTTTTCTCATTGATGTTCACTGATTTATTGCATGAGAGTGTTTAGCAAACTTTTTTATATATATAATTCCATGATTACAAGGCGTGGTGTTACTCACCTAGAAACAGTGTAGGTTTTCTTATCCTTTCAAGATAAGCTGTCTGCCTCCCCAACAGTCATCACCCAGTTCCTTTGTTTGCCACATGTCAATCAAAAGTAAAGATGAAAGGAACTGAGGTGTTTTTAGTCTGGCAGCTTGATTTGAGAGCAGCCAAGTTCTCTGCAATCTCATTATTATTATTGTAGACATTTGGCAGACACCTTTATCCAATAATCAATGTTCACCTCTCAGCAGTGCAAATACTGTGCTTGAATCTGTTGCTCATTGATACTGATAATGGAAATGTTATTCTAATTTTCAATTCATTTCACTTTTTATTTTCAGTGAGGACACTGAAGAAAACCCTCCCCCCCTCAACAAGTGAGAGTTTTGATGTTTCTCAGCAGAAAAGGCATACTCATCATGCATACTCATCATGGATACATTTCGGGCACCCCAAAGCTCTCCAAAAAGGCCACCTTTTGAATGAAATATTGGACAAAAAAAAAAAAGGGGGATTACAAAATCTAATTCATGTGGCAATGGATAGCATGTGAGGTGCCAGAAGTTCACATCCCTTTAGAACTTGCTCAAGAAACTAGTGTATCACTGGACATAAAGATTTACACAATGTTCATTTTTGGAGAGGTTTGAGAGGTTTGGGGACCCTTTGTAAAACTCCTGTAGAATTTGATCCCTTTATTCAAATAGTTCCAAATTTTTACCCAGTATAGTAGACATGTTGGTGAAGCACTGGAAAAAATCTGGCTCTTTTCATATGCTACAAGTTGAAAAAATGACTATAGAACATAAAAAATGAAAAGCGTTTGTTGTTTTTTTATGTATTTTTTCTGGATATCTCCTTCCAGTGTGGTACTGAGTAAGACTTTTATCACACCTGAGGTTTTATTCTTGATGCCCAAGGGGTTACCTTGAATTCAAGCCCTGAACCATGCCTGTGCTGTCTATACTTTGGAAGATATTGTGATTTATTTAAGGGCACAGCCCCCCAGGTGGAAATTGTCTGTGAGGGGCTGGGGTTTTAATAGGTTAAAATTATGAAAAAATAAAATTGGCCAAAATGTAATTTTCTCGACAGGTCCGGACCAGTCCACTTTTACAGAAAAGGGGGTCTCTAAATTTGGGTAGTTTTGAAGATCAAAATATTGTGTTTTCTTGACATGTCTGAACCTGTAAGCTTTCTCAAAAGAACAGTACATTAAAATTATGAAAAAATAAAATTAGCCAAAATTTAATTTTTTCGACAGGTCCGGACCAGTCCACATTTGCTGAAAAGGGGATGTCTAAATTTGGGTAGTTCTGAAGATCAAAAAATTGTTTTTTCTTGACAGGTCTGAACCTGTAAGCTTTCTCAAAAGTTCGGGGCATTGAAATTATGAAAATATAAAATTGGCCAAAATTATTTTTTTTTTGACAGGACCGGACCAGTCCACTTTTTCAAAAAATGGGGGTGTCTAAATTTTGGTAGTTCTGAAGATCAAAAAATGTGTTTTTCTTGACATGTCTGAACCTGTAAGCTTTCTGAAAAGAACAGTACATTAAAAAAAGTATGAAAAAATAAAATTGGCCAAAATTTAATTTTTTTTTGACAGGTCCGGACCTGTCCACTTTTTCAGAAAAGGGGATGTCTAAATTTGGGAGTTTTGAAGATCAAAAAAATTGTGTTTTCTTGACATGTCTGAACCTGTAAGCTTTTTTCAAAAGCTCAGCCATCGAAATTATGAAAAAATAAAATTGGCCAAAATTTTTTTTTTTTTGACAGGACCGACCAGTCCACTTTTTTTTTTCAAAAGGGGGGTGTCTAAATTTTGGTAGTTTTGAAGATCAAAAATTGTGTTTTCTTGACCTCTCTGAACCTGTAAGGTTTTTCAAAAGTCGGGCATCGAAATTATGAAAAAATAAAATTGGCCAGAATTATTATTTATTTCGACAGGTCCGGACCAGTCCACTTTTTTTTTCAAGGGGGGAGTCTAAATTTGGGTAGTTTTGAAGATCAAAAAATTGTGTTTTCTTGACATGTCTGAACCTGTAAGCTTTTTCAAAAGCTCGAGAATTGAAATTATGAAAAAATAAAATTGGCCAAAATTTAATTTTTTTGACAGGTCCGGACCAGTCCACTTTTACAGAAATGGGGGTGTCTAAATTTGGGTAGTTTTGAAGATCAAAAAATTGTGTTTTCTTGACATGTCTGAACCTGTAAGCTTTCTGAAAAGAACATTATACATTAAAAGTAAAATGAAAAAATAAAATAAAATTGGCTAAAATTTAATTTTTTTGACAGGTCCGGACCAGTCCACTTTTTCAGAAAAAAAGGGGTGTCTAAATTTTGGTAGTTTGAAAATCAAAAAATTGTGTTTTCTTCACCTCTCTGAACCTGTAAGCTTTTTCAAAAGCTCGGGCATCAAAATTATGAAAAAATAAAATTGGCTAAAATTATTTTTTTTTGACAGGACCGGACCAGTCCACTTTTTTTTCAAAAAAAAATTGTCTAAATTTTGGTAGTTCTGAAGATGAAAAAATTGTGTTTTCTTGACATGTCTGAACCTGTAAGCTTTCTTCAAAAGAACAGTACATTAAAAGTATGAAAAAATAAAATTTGCCAAAATTTAATTTTTTTTAGAGCGACAGGTCCTGACCTGTCCACTTTTTACAGAAAAGGGGATGTCTAAATTTGGGGAGTTTTGAAGATCAAAATTTGTGTTTTCTTGACATGTCTGAACCTGTAAGCTTTTTCAAAAGTCTGGCCATCGAAATTATGAAAAAATAAAATTGGCCAAAATTATTATTTTTTTTTACAGGACCGGACCAGTCCACATATTCAAAAAAGGGGCTGTCTAAATTTGGGTAGTATTGAAGATCAAAAAATTGTGTTTTCTTGACCTCTCTGAACCTGTAAGCTTTTTTCAAAAAAGTTCGGGCATTTCTCAAATTATGAAAAAAAAAAATTGGCCAGAATTATTATTTTTTTTCGACAGGTCCGGACCAGTCCACTTTTTCAGAAAAGGGGCTTTCTAAATTTGGGTAGTTTTGAAGATCAAAAAATTGTGTTTTCTTGACATGTCTGAACCTGTAAGCTTTTTCAAAAGCTCGGGCATCAAAATTATGAAAAAATGAAATGGCCCAAAATTATTATTTTTTTCAACAGGTCCAGACCAGTCCACTTTTTCAGAAAAGGGGCTTTCTAAATTTGGGTAGTTTTGAAGATCAAAAATTGTGTTTTTTTGATTGAAACTGTCTGAACCTGTAAGCTTTCTCAAAAGAACAGTACATTAAAATTATGAAAAAATAAAATTGGCCAAAATGTAATTTTTTCGACAGGTCCGGACCCGTCCACTTTTACAGAAAAGGGGGTCTCTAAATTTGGGTAGTTTTGAAGATCAATAAATTGTGTTTTCTTGACATGTCTGAACCTGTAAGCTTTCTCAAAAGAACAGTACATTAAAATTATCAAAAAATAAAATTGGCCAAAATGTAATTTTTTTCGACAGGTCCGGACCAGTTCACTTTTACAGAAAAGGGGGTGTCTAAATTTGGGTAGTTTTGAAGATCAATAAATTGTGTTTTCTTGACATGTCTGAACCTGTAAGCTTTCTGAAAAGAACAGTACATTAAAAGTATGAAAAAATAAAATTGGCCAAAATTTAATTTTTTTCGACAGGTCCGGACCAGTTCACTTTTACAGAAAAGGGGGTGTCTAAATTTTGGTAGTTCTGAAGATCAAAAAATTGTGTTTTCTTGACAGGTCTGAAACTGTAAGCTTTCTCAAAAGTTCGGGGCATTGAAATTATGAAAAAATGAAATGGCCCAAAATTATTATTTTTTTCGACAGGTCCGGACCAGTCCACTTTTTTACAAAAAGGGGGGTGTCTAAATTTTGGTAGTTCTGAAGATCAAAAATTGTGTTTTCTTGACCTCTCTGAACCTGTAAGCTTTTTCAAAAGCTCGGGCATTGAAATTATGAAAAAATAAAATTGGCCAAAATGTAATTTTTTGGACAGGTCCGGACCAGTCCACTTTTACAGAAAAGGGGGTCTCTAAATTTGGGTAGTTTTGAAGATCAATAAATTGTGTTTTCTTGACATGTCTGAACCTGTAAGCTTTCTGAAAAGAACAGTACATTAAAATTATGAAAAAATAAAATTGGCCAAAATTATTTTTTTTTTTGACAGGACCGGACCAGTCCACTTTTTCAAAAAAGGGGTGTCTAAATTTTGGTAGTTCTGAAGATCAAAAAATGGTGTTTTCTTGACATGTCTGAACCTGTAAGCTTTCTGAAAAGAACAGTACATTAAAATTATGAAAAAATAAAATTGGCCAAAATTTAATTTTTTCGACAGGTCCGGACCAGTCCACATTTTCAGAAAAGGGGATGTCTAAATTTGGGTAGTTTTGAAGATCAAAATTGTGTTTTCTTGACATGTCTGAACCTGTAAGCTTTTTTCAAAAGCTCAGCATCAAAATTATGAAAAAAAATAAAATTGGCCAAAATTATTATTTTTTTTGACAGGACCGGACCAGTCCACTTCTTCAAAAAAAGGGGGTGTCTAAATTTGGGTTGTTTTGAAGATCAAAAAATTGTGTTTTCTTGACATGTCTGAACCTGTAAGCTTTTTTGAAAAGCTCAGCATCAAAAATAATGAAAAATGAAATGGCCCAAAATTATTATTTTTTTTGACAGGTCCGGACCAGTCCACTTTTTCAGAAAAGGGGGTGTCTAAATTTGGGTAGTTTTGAAGATCAAAAAATTGTGTTTTCTTGACATGTCTGAACCTGTAAGCTTTCTCAAAAGAACAGTACATTAAAATTATGAAAAAATAAAATTGGCCAAAATGTAATTTTTTTGACAGGACCCGACCAGTCCACTTTTTCAAAAAAGGGGGTGTCTAAATTTTGGTAGTTCTGAAGATCAAAATATTGTGTTTTCTTGACCTCTCTGAACCTGTAAGCTTTCTCAAAAGAACAGTACATTAAAAGTATGAAAAAATAAAATTGGTCAAAATTTAATTTTTTCGACAGGTCCGGACCAGTCCACTTTTACAGAAAAGGGGGTTCTAAATTTGGGTAGTTTTGAAGATCAAAAAAAATGTGTTTTCTTGACCTCTCTGAACCTGTAAGCTTTTTAAAAAGCTCGGGCATCAAATTTATGAAAAAATAAAATTGGCCAAAATTATTTTTTTTTTGACAGGACCGACCAGTCCACTTTTTCAAAAAAAGGGGGGTGTCTAAATTTGGGTAGTTTTGAAGATCAAAAAATTGTGTTTTCTTGACATGTCTGAACCTGTAAGCTTTCTCAAAAGAACAGTACATTAAAATTATGAAAAAATAAAATTAGCCAAAATTTAATTTTTTCGACAGGTCCGGACCAGTCCACATTTGCAGAAAAGGGGATGTCTAAATTTGGGGAGTTTTGAAGATCAACAAATTGTGATTTCTTGACATGTCTGAACCTGTAAGCTTTTTCAAAAGCTCGGCCATCGAAATTATGAAAAAATAAAATTGGCCAAAATTTTTTTTTTTTTGACAGGACCGGACCAGTACACTTCTTCAAAAAAGAGGGGTGTCTAAATTTGGGTTGTTTTGAAGATCAAAAAATTGTGTTTTCTTGACAGGTCTGAACCTGTAAGCTTTCTCAAATGTTCGGGGCATTGAAATTATGAAAAAATGAAATGGCCCAAAATTATTATTTTTTTCAACAGGTCCGACCAGTCCACTTTTTCAGAAAAGGGGTGTCTAAATTTTGGTAGTTCTGAAGATCAAAATATTCTGTTTTCTTTGACCTCTCTGAACCTGTAAGTTTTTCAAAAGAACAGGCATTGAAATTATGAAAAATAAAATTGGCCAAATTATTATTTATTTTGACAGGACCGGACCAGTCCACTTTTTCAAAAAGGGGGTGTCTAAATTTGGGTAATTTTGAAGATCAATAAATTGTGTTTTCTTGACATGTCTAAACCTGTAAGCTTTCTGAAAAGAACAGTACATTAAAAGTATGAAAAATAAAATTGGCCAAAATTTAATTTTTTTTTGACAGGTCCGGACCAGTTCACTTTTTCAGAAAAGGGGTGTCTAAATTTTGGTAGTTTTGAAGATCAAAAATTGTGTTTTCTTGACATGTCTGAACCTGTAAGCTTTTTTTCAAAGCTCAGGCATCAAAATTATGAAAAAAAAAATTGGCCAAAATTATTATTTTTTTGACAGGTCTGGACCAGTCCACTTTTTTCAAAAAGGGGTGTCTAAATTTTGTTAGTTCTGAAGATCAAAAATGGTGTTTTCTTGACATGTCTGAACCTGTAAGCTTTCTCAAAAAAGAACAGTACATTAAAAGTATGAAAAAAATAAAATTGGCCAAAATTTAATTTTTTTCGACAGGTCCCGGACCTGTCCACTTTTAGAAAAAAAAAGGGATGTCTAAATTTGGGTAGTTTTGAAGATCAAAAAATTGTGTTTCTTGACATGTCTGAACCTGTAAGCTTTTTTCAAAAGCTCGGGCATTGAAATTATGAAAAAATAAAATTGGCCAAAAAAATAATTTTTTTCGACAGGTCCGACCAGTCCACTTTTACAGAAAAGGGGTGTCTAAATTTTGGTAGTTTTGAAGATCAAAATTTGTGTTTTCTTGACATGTCTGAACCTGTGTAAGCTTTCTCAAAAGAACAGTACATTAAAATTATGAAAAAAATAAAATTAGCCAAAATTTTATTTTTTCGACAGGTCCCCGACCAGTCCACATTTTCAGAAAAGGGGGTGTCTAAATTTTGGTAGTTTTGAAGATCAAAAAATTGTGTTTTCTTGACATGTCTGAACCTGTAAAGCTTTTTTCAAAAGCTCAGGCATTGAAATTATGAAAAAAATAAAATTGGCCAAAATTTTTTTTTTTTTGACAGGACCGGACCAGTCCACTTTTCAAAAAAGGGGGTCTAAATTTGGGTAGTTTTTTGAAGATCAAAAAATTGTGTTTTCTTGACATGTCTGAACCTGTAAGCTTTCTCAAAAGAACAGTACATTAAAATTATGAAAAAATAAAATGGCCCAAATTAATTTTTTTCAACAGGTCCGACCAGTCCACTTTTTCAGAAAAGGGGTGTCTAAATTTTGGTAGTTCTGAAGATCAAAATTTCTGTTTTCTTGACATGTCTGAACCTGTAAGCTTTCTCAAAAAATAATTACATTAAAATTATGAAAAAAAAAAATTGGCCAAAATTATTATTTTTTTGACAGGTCCGGACCAGTCCACTTTTTCAGAAAAGGGGTGTCTAAATTTGGGTAGTTTTGAAGATCAAAAAATTGTGTTTTCTTGACATGTCTGAACCTGTAAGCTTTTTGAAAAAAGAACAGTACATTAAAATTATGAAAAAAATAAAATTGGCCAAAAATTTTTTTTTTTTTGACAGGTCCGACCAGTTCACTTTTTCAAAAAAAAGGGGTGTCTAAATTTTGGTAGTTTTGAAGATCAAAAAAAATTGTGTTTTCTTTGACATGTCTGAACCTGTAAGCTTTTTTCAAAAGTTCAGGCATCAAATTATGAAAAAATAAAATTGGCCAAAATTATTATTTTTTTGACAGGTCCGGACCAGTCCACTTTTTCAGAAAAGGGGGGTGTCTAAATTTTGTTTTTGAAGATCAAAAATTGTGTTTTCTTGACATGTCTGAACCTGTAAGCTTTCTCAAAGAACAGTACATTAAAAGTTGAAAAATAAAAATTGGCAAAATTTAATTTTTTCGACAGGTCCGACCAGTCCACTTTTACAGAAAAAAGGTGTCTAAATTTGGGTAGTTTTGAAGATCAAAAATTGTGTTTTCTTGACATGTCTGAACCTGTAAGCTTTTCAAAAGAACAGGCATTAAAATTATGAAAAAAATAAAATTGGCCAAAATTATTTTTTTTTGACAGGTCGGACCAGTCCACTTTTTCAAAAAAGGGGTGTCTAAATTTGGTAGTTTTGAAGATCAAAAAATTGTGTTTTCTTGACATGTCTGAACCTGTAAGCTTTCTCAAAAGAACAGTACATTAAAATTATGAAAAAATAAAATTGGCCAAAATTTAATTTTTTTTTGGTGTCCGACCAGTTCCACTTTTACAGAAAAGGGGGTGTCTAAATTTTGGTAGTTTTGAAGATCAAAAAATTGTGTTTTCTTGACATGTCTGAACCTGTAAGCTTTTTCAAAAGAACAGTACATTAAAATTATGAAAAAAATAAAATTGGCCAAAATTATTATTTTTTTGACAGGACCGGACCAGTCCACTTTTTCAAAAAAGGGGTGTCTAAATTTTGTGAGTTCTGAAGATCAAAAATTGTGTTTTCTTGACATGTCTGAACCTGTAAGTTTTTCAAAAGAACAGTACATTAAAATTATGAAAAAAATAAATTGGCCAAAATTATTTTTTTGACAGGACCGACCAGTCCACTTTTTTCAAAAAAGGGGTGTCTAAATTTGGGTAGTTTTGAAGATCAAAAATTGTGTTTTTTGACATGTCTGAACCTGTAAGCTTTTTCAAAAGAACGGGCATTAAAATTATGAAAAATAAAATTGGCCAAAATTATTTTTTTTTTTTGACAGGTCCGGACCAGTCCACTTTTTCAGAAAAGGGGTGTCTAAATTTTGGTAGTTTTGAAGATCAAAAAAATTGTGTTTTCTTGACCTCTCTGAACCTGTAAGCTTTTTCAAAAGAACAGTACATTGAAATTATGAAAAAATAAAATTGGCCAAAATTATTATTTTTTTTTGACAGGACCGGACCAGTCCACTTTTTTTCAGAAAAGGGGGGTGTCTAAATTTGGGTAGTTTTGAAGATCAAAAAATTGTGTTTCTTGACATGTCTGAACCTGTAAGCTTTTTCAAAAGCTCGGGCATCAAAATTATGAAAAAATAAAATTGGCCAAAATTATTTTTTTTTGACAGGTCCGGACCAGTCCACTTTTTTACAAAAAAGGGGTGTCTAAATTTGGGTAGTTTTGAAGATCAAAAATTGTGTTTTCTTGACATGTCTGAACCTGTAAGCTTTCTCAAAAGAACAGTACATTAAAAGTATGAAAAAATAAAATTGGCCAAAATTTAATTTTTCGACAGAACGGACCAGTCCACTTTTGCAGAAAAAAGGGATCTGTCTAAATTTTGGTAGTTTTGAAGATCAAAAAATTGTGTTTTCTTGACATGTCTGAACCTGTAAGCTTTTTCAAAAGAACGGGCATTGAAATTATGAAAAAAAAAAATTGGCCAAAATTATTATTTTTTTTCGACAGGTCCGGACCAGTCCACTTTTTCAAAAAAAGGGGTGTCTAAATTTGGGTAGTTTTGAAGATCAAAAATTGTGTTTTCTTGACATGTCTGAACCTGTAAGCTTTCTCAAAAAAGAACAGTACATTAAAATTATCAAAAATAAAATTAGCCAAAATTTAATTTTTTTTTTTTGTCAGGTCCGGACCAGTCCACTTTTTCAGAAAAGGGGGGTGTCTAAATTTGGGTAGTTTTGAAGATCAAAAATTGTGTTTTTCTTGACCTCTCTGAACCTGTAAGTTTTTTCAAAAGCTCGGCATTAAATTATGAAAAAATAAAATTGGCCAAAATTTTATTTTTTTGACAGGACCGACCAGTCCACTTTTTCAAAAAGGGGGTGTCTAAATTTGGGTAGTTTTGAAGATCAAAAAATTGTGTTTTCTTGACATGTCTGAACCTGTAAGCTTTTTCAAAAGAACAGTACATTAAAATTATGAAAAAATAAAATTGGCCAAAATGTAATTTTTTGACAGGTCCGGACCAGTCCACTTTTTCAGAAAAGGGGGGTGTCTAAATTTTGGTAGTTCTGAAGATCAAAAAATTGTGTTTTCTTGACATGTCTGAACCTGTAAGCTTTCTCAAAAGAACAGTACATTAAAAGTATGAAAAATAAAATTGGCCAAAATTTAATTTTTTTTGTTAGGTCCGGACCAGTCCACTTTTTACAGAAAAGGGGTGTCTAAATTTGGGTAGTTTTGAAGATCAAAAAATTGTGTTTTCTTGACATGTCTGAACCTGTAAGCTTTTTTCAAAAGAACAGGCATTAAAATTATGAAAAATAAAATTGGCCAAAATTTTATTTTTTTGACAGGTCCGGACCAGTCACACTTTTCAGAAAAGGGGGTGTCTAAATTTTTGGTAGTTTTGAAGATCAAAAATTGTGTTTTCTTGACATGTCTGAACCTGTAAGCTTTTTCAAAAGAACAGTACATTAAAATTATGAAAAAATAAAATTTTCCAAAATTATTATTTTTTTGACAGGTCCGGACCAGTCCACTTTTTCAGAAAAGGGGTGTCTAAATTTGGTAGTTTTGAAGATCAAAAATTGTGTTTTTGACATGTCTGAACCTGTAAGCTTTCTCAAAAGAACAGCACATTAAAATTATGAAAAAAAATAAAATTAGCCAAAATTTAATTTTTTTTACAGGTCCGACCAGTCCACTTTTTCAGAAAAGGGGTGTCTAAATTTGGGTAGTTTTGAAGATCAAAAATTGTGTTTTCTTGACCTCTCTGAACCTGTAAGCTTTTCAAAAGCTGAAAATTATGAAAAAATAAATTGGCCAAAATTATTTTTTTTTGACAGGACCGGACCAGTCCACTTTTTCAAAAAAGGGGTGTCTAAATTTGGGTAGTTTTGAAGATCAAAAAATTGTGTTTTCTTGACATGTCTGAACCTGTAAGCTTTCTCAAAATTATGGGCATTAAAATTATGAAAAAATGAAATTGGCCAAAATTATTATTTTTTCAACAGGTCCGGACCAGTCCACTTTTTTCAGAAAAGGGGTGTCTAAATTTTGGTAGTTTTTGAAGATCAAAAAATTGTGTTTTCTTGACATGTCTGAACCTGTAAGCTTTTTCAAAAGCTCGGGCATTGAAATTATGAAAAATAAAATTGGCCAAAATTATTATTTTTTTTGACAGGACCGACCAGTCCACTTTTTTCAAAAAAGGGGGTGTCTAAATTTTGTAGTTTTGAAGATCAAAAAATTGTGTTTTCTTGACATCTCTGAACCTGTAAGCTTTTCAAAAGAACAGCATTAAAATTATGAAAAAATAAAATTGGCCAAAATTATTATTTTTTTTGACAGGACCGACCAGTCCACTTTTTTCAAAAAAGGGGGTGTCTAAATTTTGGTAGTTTTGAAGATCAAAAATTGTGTTTTCTTGACATGTCTGAACCTGTAAGCTTTTCTGAAAAGAACAGTACATTAAAAGTATGAAAAAATAAAAATTTTCTAAAATTGAATTTTTTTTCGACAGGTCCGGACCAGTCCACTTTACAGAAAAAGGGGGTCTCTAAATTTTGGTAGTTTTGAAGATCAAAAAATTGTGTTTTCTTGACATGTCTGAACCTGTAAGCTTTCTCAAAAGAACAGTACATTAAAATTATGAAAAAATAAAATTAGCCAAAATTTAATTTTTTCGACAGGTCCGGACCAGTCCACATTTGCAGAAAAGGGGATGTCTAAATTTGGGGAGTTTTGAAGATCAAAAAATTGTGTTTTCTTGACATGTCTGAACCTGTAAGCTTTTTCAAAAGCTCGGCCATCGAAATTATGAAAAAAAATAAAATTGGCCAAAATTTTTTTTTTTTTTGACAGGACCGACCAGTCCACTTTTCAAAAAGAGGGTGTCTAAATTTGGGTTGTTTTGAAGATCAAAAATTGTGTTTTCTTGACAGGTCTGAACCTGTAAGCTTTCTCAAAAGAACAGTACATTAAAATTATGAAAAAATGAAATTGCCCAAAATTATTATTTTTTTTCAACAGGTCCGACCAGTCCACTTTTTTTCAGAAAAGGGGTGTCTAAATTTTGGTAGTTTTGAAGATCAAAATATTCTGTTTTCTTGACCTCTCTGAACCTGTAAGCTTTTTCAAAAGCTCAGGCATTGAAATTATGAAAAATAAAATTGGCCAGAATTATTATTTATTTTGACAGGACCGGACCAGTCCACTTTTTCAAAAAAAGGTGTCTAAATTTGGTAATTTTGAAGATCAAAAATTGTGTTTTCTTGACATGTCTGAACCTGTAAGCTTTCTCAAAAGAACAGTACATTAAAAGTATGAAAAATAAAATTGGCCAAAATTTAATTTTTTTCAACAGGTCCGGACCAGTCCACTTTTACAGAAAAGGGGGGGGTGTCTAAATTTTGGTAGTTTTGAAGATCAAAAAATTGTGTTTTCTTGACATGTCTGAACCTGTAAGCTTTTTCAAAAGAACGGGCATTGAAATTATGAAAAAAATAAAATTAAAAATTATTATTTTTTTTTTGACAGGTCCGACCAGTCCACTTTTTCAAAAAAAGGGGTGTCTAAATTTTGTTAGTTTTGAAGATCAAAAATGGTGTTTTCTTTGACATGTCTGAACCTGTAAGCTTTCTGAAAAGAACAGTACATTAAAAGAAAAAAATAAAATTGGCCAAAATTTAATTTTTTCGACAGGTCCGGACCAGTTCACTTTTTTTCAGAAAAAAATTGTGTCTAAATTTGGGTAGTTTTGAAGATCAAAAAATGTGTTTTTTGACATGTCTGAACCTGTAAGCTTTCTCAAAAGTCAATTTTTTATTGAAATTATGAAAAAATAAAATTGGCTAAAATTATAATTTTTTTTGACAGGTCCGACCAGTCCACTTTACAGAAAAGGGGTCTCTAAATTTGGTAGTTTTGAAGATCAAAAATTGTGTTTTCTTGACATGTCTGAACCTGTAAACTTTCTCAAAAGAACAGTACATTAAATTGCGAAAAATAAAATTAGCCAAAATTTAATTTTTTTTCGACAGGTCCGACCAGTCCACTTTTGCAGAAAAAGGGGATGTCTAAATTTGGGTAGTTGTGAAGATCAAAAATTGTGTTTTCTTGACATGTCTGAACCTGTAAGCTTTTTTCAAAAGAACAGGCATTAAAATTATGAAAAAATAAAATTGGCCAAAATTATTATTTTTTTTACAGGTCGGACCAGTCCACTTTTTCAAAAAAGGGTGTCTAAATTTGGGTTGTTTTGAAGATCAAAAATTGTGTTTTCTTGACAGGTCTGAACCTGTAAGCTTTCTCAAGAACAGTACATTAAAATTATGAAAAAATAAAATTGGCCAAAATGTAATTTTTTTTGACAGGTCCGACCAGTCCACTTTTTCATAAAAGGGGTGTCTAAATTTTGTAGTTTTGAAGATCAAAAAATTGTGTTTTCTTGACCTGTCTGAACCTGTAAGCTTTTTCAAAAGTTCAGTATTGAAATTATGAAAAATAAAATTGGCCAAAATTATTATTTTTTTGACATGACCGGACCAGTCCACTTTTTCAAAAAAGGGGCTGTCTAAATTTGGGTAGTTTTGAAGATCAAAAAATTGTGTTTTCTTGACCTCTCTGAACCTGTAAGCTTTTTCAAAAGCTCGGGCATCGAAATTATGAAAAAATAAAATTGGCCAGAATTATTATTTATTTTGACATGACCGGACCAGTCCACTTTTTCAGAAAAGGGGCTGTCTAAATTTGGGTAGTTTTGAAGATCAAAAAATTGTGTTTTCTTGACATGTCTGAACCTGTAAGCTTTCTCAAAGAACAGTACATTAAAAGTATGAAAAATAAAAATTTTCCAAAATTTAAATTTTTTTTTCGACAGGTCCGGACCAGTCCACTTTTTCAGAAAAGGGTGTGTCTAAATTTGGGTAGTTTTGAAGATCAAAAATTGTGTTTTCTTGACATGTCTGAACCTGTAAGCTTTCTCAAAAGAACAGTACATTAAAAGTATGAAAAAATAAAATTGGCCAAAATTTAATTTTTTTGACAGGTCCAGACCAGTCCACTTTTTCAGAAAAGGGGGTATCTAAATTTGGGTAGTTTTGAAGATCAAAAATTGTGTTTTCTTGACATGTCTGAACCTGTAAGCTTTCTCAAAAGAACAGTACATTAAAATTATGAAAAATAAAATTATCCAAAAATTAAATTTTTTCAACAGGTCCCGACCAGTCCACATTTTCAGAAAAGGGGGGTGTCTAAATTTGGGGAGTTTTGAAGATCAAAAAATTGTGTTTTCTTGACATCTCTGAACCTGTAAGCTTTTTTCAAAGTTCGGGCATCGAAATTATGAAAAAATAAAATTGGCCAAATTATTTTTTTTTTGACAGGACCGGACCAGTCCACTTTTTCAAAAAAGGGGTGTCTAAATTTTATTAGTTTTGAAGATCAAAAAAAATTGTGTTTTCTTGACATGTCTGAACCTGTAAGCTTTTCAAAAGAACAGTACATTAAAAATTATGAAAAAAAAAAATTGGCCAAAATTTAATTTTTTCAACAGGTCCGGACCAGTCCACTTTTTTCAAAAAGGGGGTGTCTAAATTTGGGTAGTTTGAAGATCAAAAATTGTGTTTTTTGACATGTCTGAACCTGTAAGCTTTCTTGAAAAGAACAGTACATTAAAATTATGAAAAAAAAAATTGGCCAAAATTAATTTTTTTTGACAGGTCCAGACCAGTCCACTTTTTCAGAAAAGGGGTGTCTAAATTTTGGTAGTTTTGAAGATCAAAAATTGTGTTTTCTTGACATGTCTGAACCTGTAAGCTTTTTCAAAAGTTCAGTACATTAAAATTATGAAAAAAAAAATTGGCCAAAATTATTATTTTTTTTCGACAGGTCCGACCAGTCCACTTTTTCAAAAAGGGGGTGTCTAAATTTGGTAGTTCTGAAGATCAAAAATTGTGTTTTCTTGACATGTCTGAACCTGTAAGCTTTTTCAAAAGAACAGTACATTAAAATTATGAAAAAATAAAATTAGCCAAAATTTAATTTTTTTTTGACAGGTCCGGACCAGTCCACTTTTCAAGAAAAGGGGTGTCTAAATTTGGGTTGTTTTGAAGATCAAAAATTGTGTTTTCTTGACATGTCTGAACCTGTAAGCTTTTCAAAAGAACAGTACATTGAAATTATGAAAAAATAAAATTGGCCAAAAATTTAATTTTTTGACAGGTCCGACCAGTCCACTTTTTCAAAAAAAGGGGGTGTCTAAATTTTGGTAGTTTTGAAGATCAAAAAAAATTGTGTGTTTTCTTGACATGTCTGAACCTGTGTTTTTCAAAAGAACAGTACATTGAAATTATGAAAAATAAAATGGCCAAAAATTTTATTTTTTTTTTTTTTGCAGGTCCGGACCAGTCCACTTTTTCAGAAAAGGGGATGTCTAAATTTTTGGTAGTTTTGAAGATCAAAAAATTGTGTTTTCTTGACAGGTCTGAACCTGTAAGTTTTTTTCAAAAGAACAATGGCATTAAAATTATGAAAAAATAAAATTGGCCAAAATTATTATTTTTTTTGACAGGTCGGACCAGTCCACTTTTTTCAAAAAGGGGTGTCTTTAAATTTGGGTAGTTTTGAAGATCAAAAATTGTGTTTTCTTGACATGTCTGAACCTGTAAACTTTCTCAAAAGACAGTACATTAAAATTATGAAAAAAAAAAAATTAGCCCAAAATTATTATTTTTTTCGACAGGTCAGGACCAGTCCACTTTTTTTTGAAAAGGGGTCTAAATTGGGTAGTTTTGAAGATCAAAAATTGTGTTTTTCTTGACCTGTCTGAACCTGTAAGCTTTTCAAAAACAGTACATTAAAAGTATGAAAAAAATAAAATTGGCCAAATTATTATTTATTTTGACAGGTCCGGACCAGTCCACTTTTTCAGAAAAGGGGTGTCTAAATTTTGGTAGTTTGAAGATCAAAAATTGTGTTTTCTTGACCTCTGTCTGAACCTGTAAGCTTTCAAAAAGAACAGGCATTAAAATTATGAAAAAATAAAATTTTCCCAAATTTAATTTTTTCGACAGGTCCAGACCAGTCCACTTTTTCAGAAAAGGGGTGTCTAAATTTGGTAGTTTTGAAGATCAAAAATTGTGTTTTCTTGACATGTCTGAACCTGTAAGCTTTCTCAAAAGAACAGTACATTAAAATTATGAAAAATAAAATTGGCCAAAATTTAATTTTTTAACAGGTCGGACCAGTCCACTTTTTCAGAAAAGGGGGGTTCTAAATTTGGTAGTTTTGAAGATCAAAAATTGTGTTTTCTTGACATGTCTGAACCTGTAAGCTTTCTCAAAAGAACAGTACATTAAAATTATGAAAAATAAAATTGGCCAAAATTATTTTTTTTCAACAGGGGACCGGACCAGTCCACTTTTTCAGAAAAAGGGCTTCTAAATTTGGGTAGTTTGAAGATCAAAAAATTGTGTTTTCTTGACATGTCTGAACCTGTAAGCTTTCTCAAAAAGAACAGTACATTAAAAGTATCAAAAAATAAAATTGGCCAAATTTAATTTTTATTTTGAGGTCGGACCAGTCCACTTTTTTCAGAAAAGGGGTGTCTAAATTTGGGTAGTTTTGAAGATCAAAAATTGTGTTTTCTTGACATGTCTGAACCTGTAAGCTTTTCAAAAGTTCAGCATTAAATTATGAAAAAATAAAATTGGCCAAAATCATTATTATTTTTTTCAACAGGTCCGGACCAGTCCACTTTTTCAAAAAAGGGGTGTCTAAATTTGGGTAGTTTTGAAGATCAAAAATTGTGTTTTCTTTGACATGTCTGAACCTGTAAGCTTTTCAAAAAAGAACGGGGCATTGAAATTATAAAAAAAATAAAATTGGCCCAAAATTATAATTTTTTTTGACAGGGTCAGACCAGTCCACTTTTTTTTTTGACAGAAAAGGGCTGTCTAAATTTGGGTAGTTTTGAAGATCAAAAAATTGTGTTTTTTGACAGATGTCTGAACCTGTAAGCTTTCTCAAAAGAACAGTACATTAAAAGTATGAAAAATAAAATTGGCCAAAATTTAATTTTTTTGACAGGTCCCGGACCCAGTCCCACTTTTTTCAGAAAAGGGGGTCTCTAAATTTGGGTAGTTTTGAAGATCAAAAAATTGTGTTTTCTTGACATGTCTGAACCTGTAAACTTTCTCAAAGAACAGTACATTAAAATTATCAAAAAAAAAAAAATTGGCCAAAATTAATTTTTTTCGACAGGTCGGACCAGTCCACTTTTACAGAAAAGGGGTGTCTAAATTTTGGTAGTTTTGAAGATCAAAAATTGTGTTTTCTTGACATGTCTGAACCTGTAAGCTTTCTCAAAGAACAGTACATTAAAATTATGAAAAAAATAAAATTGCCCAAAATTATTTTTTTTTAGTGGACCAGACCAGTCCACTTTTTCAAAAAAGGGGTGTCTAAATTTTGGTAGTTTTGAAGATCAAAAATTGTGTTTTCTTGACATGTCTGAACCTGTAAAAGCTTTTTCAAAAGTTCGGGGCATTGAAATTATGAAAAAATGAAATTGCCCAAAATTATTATTTTTTTGACAGGTCCGGACAGTCCACTTTTTCAGAAAAGGGGGCTGTCTAAATTTTGTAGTTCTGAAGATCAAAAAATTGTGTTTTCTTGACATGTCTGAACCTGTAAGCTTTTTGAAAAACAGTACATTAAAAGTATGAAAAAATAAATTGGCCCAAATTTAATTTTTTTCGACAGGTCCGGACCAGTCCACTTTTTCAAAATGTCTAAATTTGGGTAGTTTTGAAGATCAAAATGGTGTTTTCTTGACATGTCTGAACCTGTAAGCTTTTTCAAAAGAACAGTACATTAAAATTATGAAAAAAATAAAATTGGCCAAAATTTAATTTTTTTGACAGGTCCGGACCAGTCCACTTTTTTCAAAAAGGGGGTGTTTAAATTTGGGTAGTTTTGAAGATCAAAAAATTGTGTTTTCTTGACATGTCTGAACCTGTAAGCTTTCTCAAAAGAACGGGGAATTGAAATTATGAAAAAAAAAATTGCCCAAATTATTTTTTTTTTTAGGACCGACCAGTCCACTTTTTCAAAAAGGGGGTTATCTAAATTTGGGTAGTTTGAAGATCAAAAATTGTGTTTTCTTGACATGTCTAAACCTTCTAGCTTTCTAGAAAAGAACAGTACAAAAAAAATTATGAAAATAAAATTGGCCAAAATTGTAATTTTTTCGACAGGTCCGGACCCTGTTTTTCAAAAAGGGGGTTTCTAAATTTGGGTAAAGATCAAAAATTGTGTTTTTCTTGACATGTCTGAACCTGTAAGCTTTCTCCAAAAGAACAGTATATTAAAATTATCAAAAAAAATAAAATTGGCCAAAATGTTTTTTTTTTGACAGGTCCGGACCAGTTCACTTTTTTCAGAAAAGGGGGTGTCTAAATTTTGGTAGTTTGAAGATCAAAAAATTGTGTTTTCTTGACAGGTCTGAACCTGTAAGCTTTCTCAAAAGAACAGTACATTGAAATTATGAAAAAAATAAAATTGGCCAAAATTTATTTTTTCGACAGGTCCGGACCAGTCCACTTTTTACAGAAAAAGGGGTTTCTAAATTTGGGTAGTTTTGAAGATCAAAAATTGTGTTTTCTTGACATGTCTGAACCTGTAAGCTTTTCAAAAGAACAATTATCGAAATTGAAAAAAAATATAATTGGCCAAAATTATTTTTTTTTTGACAGGACCGGACCAGTCCACTTTTTCAAAAAAAGGGGGGTGTTTAAATTTAGTTTTGAAGATCAAAAATTGTGTTTTTCTTGACAGGTCTGAACCTGTAAGCTTTCTGAAAGTTCGGGCATTGAAATTATGAAAAAATAAAATTGGCCAAAATTTAATTTTTTTTTTTTGACAGGTCCAGACCAGTCCACTTTTTTCAGAAAAAGGGGCTATCTAAATTTGGGTAGTTTTGAAGATCAAAAATTGTGTTTTTCTTGACATGTCTGAACCTGTAAGCTTTCTCAAAGAACAGTACATTAAAATTATGAAAAAAAATAAAATTGGCCAAAATGTAATTTTGTCGACAGGTCCGGACCTGTCCACTTTTACAGAAAAGGGGGTTTCTAAATTTGGGTAGTTTTGAAGATCAAAAAATTGTGTTTTCTTGACATGTCTGAACCTGTAAGCTTTCTCAAAAGAACAGTACATTAAAATTATGAAAAAATAAAATGGCCCCAAAATTAATTTTTTTCAACAGGTCCAGACCAGTCCACTTTTACAGAAAAGGGGGTGTCTAAATTTGGGTAGTTTGAAGATCAAAAAAAATTGTTTTCTTGACATGTCTGAACCTGTAAGCTTTTCAAAAGAACAGTACATTAAAATTATGAAAAATAAAATTGGCCAAATTATAATTTTTTTGACAGGACCGGACCAGTCCACTTTTTCAAAAGGGGGTGTCTAAATTTGGGTAGTTTTGAATATCAAAAATTGTGTTTTCTTGACAGGTCTGAACCTGTAAGCTTTCTCAAAAGTTCAATTTAATTAAAGAAATTATGAAAAAAATAAAATGGCCCAAAATTATTATTTTTCAACAGGTCCGGACCAGTCCACTTTTTTCAGAAAAGGGGGTGTCTAAATTTTGGTAGTTTGAGATCAAAAAATTGTGTTTTCTTGACATGTCTGAACCTGTAAACTTTCTCAAAAAAGCAGTACATTAAAATTATGAAAAAATAAAATTGGCCAAAATTTAATTTTTTCGACAGGTCCGACCAGTCCACTTTTACAGAAAAGGGTCTCTAAATTTGGGTAGTTTTGAAGATCAAAAATTGTGTTTTCTTGACATGTCTGAACCTGTAAACTTTCTCAAAAGAACAGGCATTAAAATTATGAAAAAAATAAAATTGGCCCCAAAATTATTATTTTTCAACAGGTCCGGACCAGTCCACTTTTTCAGAAAAGGGGGTGTCTTAAATTTTGGTAGTTCTGAAGATCAAAAATTTGTGTTTTCTTGACAGGTCTGAACCTGTAAGCTTTCTCAAAAGTTCAGTACATTAAAATTATGAAAAAATAAAATTATTGGAAATTATTTTTTTTTCGACAGGTCCGGACCTGTCCACTTTTTCAAAAAGGGGTTTCTAAATTTGGGGAGTTTTGAAGATCAAAAATTGTGTTTCTTGACATGTCTGAACCTGTAAGCTTTCTCAAAGAACAATTACATTAAAATTATGAAAAATAAAATTGGCCAAATTATTATTTTTTTTTACAGGTCCGGACCAGTCCACTTTTTCAAAAAAGGGGGCCTAAATTTGGGTAGTTTTGAAGATTAATAAATTGTGTTTTCTTGACATGTCTGAACCTGTAAGCTTTCTCAAAAAGAACAGTACATTAAAAGTATGAAAAAAAATAAAATTGGCCAAAATGTAATTTTTTTTCGACAGGTCCCTGACCAGTTCACTTTTTTTTCAGAAAAGGGGTGTCTAAATTTTTGGTAGTTCTGAAGATCAAAAAAATGTGTTTTCTTGACCTGAACCTGTAAGCTTTTTCAAAAGTTCGGGCATTGAAATTATGAAAAAATGAAATGGCCAAAAATTATTATTTATTTTGACAGGTCCGGACCAGTCCACTTTTTCAAAAAAGGGGTTTCTAAATTTGGGTAGTTTTGAAGATCAAAATTGTGTTTTCTTGACATGTCTGAACCTGTAAGGAACCATTAAAATTAAAAAAATAAAATTTGCCAAAATTTTTTTTTTCGACAGGTCCGGACAGTCCACTTTTTCAAAAAAGGGGTTTCTAAATTTTGGTAGTTTTGAAGATCAAAATTTGTGTTTTCTTTGAAACTGTGAAAAGTTCGGGGTTGAAATTGTGAAAAAATTTTCTTTTTTTCGACATCCAGACCAGTCCACTTTTTTCAAAAAGGGGGTGTCTAAATTTTGGTAGTTTGAAGATCAAAAATTTCTTTTCTTGACAGGTCTGAACCTGTAAGCTTTTCTCAAAAGCTCGGGGCATTAAAATTATGAAAAATAAAATTGGCCAAAATTTAATTTTTCGACAGGTCCAGACCAGTCCACTTTTTTCAGAAAAGGGGTTATCTAAATTTGGGTAGTTTTGAAGATCAAAAATTGTGTTTTTCTTGACATGTCTGAACCTGTAAGCTTTCTCAAAAGAACAGTAGATTAAAAGTATGAAAAAAATAAAATTGGCCAAAATTTAATTTTTTTTCGACAGGTCCGGACCAGTCCACTTTTTTCAGAAAAGGGGGTGTCTAAATTTTGGTAGTTTTAAATTTTTTTCTTGACAGGTCTGAACCCAGTTTCTGAAAGCTATCAAAAAATTATGAAAAAAAAATTGGCCAAATTAATTTTTTTTCGACAGGTCTGAACCAGAAAAAGGGGTGTAAATTTTGGTAGTTGAAGATCAAAAATTGTGTTTCTTGACATGTCTGAACCTTTTTTCAAAAGAACAGAAAAAATTAAAAAAATAAATTGCCCAAAATTTAATTTTTTCACAGGTCCGGACCAGTCCACTTTTTCAGAAAAGGGGTTGTCTAAATTTGGGTAGTTTGAAGATCAAAATTGTGTTTTTTCAAAAGAATAGGCATTAAAAGTATGAAAAATCTGAACCTGGTCCGGACCAATCTTTTTTTCAGAAAAGGGGGTAAATTTTGGTATTTTAAAGATCAAAAATTGTGTTTTCTTGATCTGAACCTGTAAGAAAAAAACGAAATTATGAAAAATAAAATTGGCTGAAATTATTATTTTTTTGACAGGTCCAGACCAGTCCACTTTTCAAAAAAAGGGGGTGTCTAAATTTTAGTAGTTTGAAGATCAAAAAATTGTGTTTTCTTGACAGGTCTGAACCTGTAAGCTTTCTCAAAAGTTCAATTACATTAAATTATGAAAAATAAAATTGGCCAAAATTATTTTTTTTTTTTTCAACACAGGACAGACCAGTCCACTTTTTCAAAAAGGGGTCCCAAATTTGGGTAGTTTTGAAGTTCAATAAATTGTGTTTTCTTGACCTGTCTGAACCTGTAAGCTTTTCAAAGAACAGTACATTAAAGTTATGAAAAAATAAAATTGGCCAAAATGTAATTTTTAGACAGGTCAGGACCAGTCCACTTTTTTTTCAAAGGGCTTTCTAAATTTCGGTAGTTTTACGAAGATCAAAAATTGTGCTTTCTTGACATGTCTGAACCTGTAAGCTTTCAAAAACAATTGTACATTAAGAGTATCAAAAAAAATAAATTGGCCAAAATGTAATTT
>CM072674.1:40645528-40708741 GCA_036884735.1 Huso huso | reverse complement strand
GAGCCAGGTATCATTTCGTTAGCCGGTGGGACCCTGCATGTGGACGCAGGGCCCCGGGCGCGCTGGGGAGGAGCCAGGTACCATTTGGTGAGCCGCTTGGACCACGTGCGAAGTCACTGGGGCCCGTGCGAGCAGGGGCCAGGGACCATTTGGCAAGCCGGTGGGAACCCGTGCGAAGTCGCTGGGGCCCGTGCGCATGCTGTGGAGGTGCTAGGGACCATTTGGCGAGCCTCTGGGACCCTGTGCGAGGTCGCTGGGCCACGTGTGCGTGCTGGGGAGGTGCCAGGGACCATTTGGCGAGCCGCAGGAACCCCGCGCGGGGTCGCTGGGCCCCGTGCGCGAACTGGGGAGGGGCCAGGGCCCATTTGGCAAGCTGCTGGGACTCCGCGTGAAGTCGCTGGGCCCCGTGGTTGCGCTGGGGAGGGTCTAGGGACCATTTGGCGAGGGACCCCAGGCGAAGTCATTGGGCCCCGTGCGCACTAGGTAGGAGCCAGGGACCATTTGGTGAGCCGCTGGGACCAGGCGCGAAGTCGCTTTAGCCTGAGCGCACGCTGGGGATGTGCCAGGGACCATTTGTGAGACGCTAGGACCCCGCGCGGTGTCGTTGGGCCCCGTGCGCACGCTGGGGCGGAGCCAGGTGACATTTGGCGAGCCGATGGGACCCTGCGCAAAGTCGCTGGGCCTCGGGCGCGCTGGGGAAGGGCCAGGGAGCATTTGACAAGCGCTGGGACCCTGCGCGAGGTCGCTTGGGCCGGTGTGATCGCTGAGGAGGAGTCAGGGACCATTTCGCGAGCCCCTGTGACCCTGCGCAAGGTCGCTGGGCCCTGTGCAATCGCTGGGAGGTGCCAGGATCATTTTCGCCAGCCGCTGGGACCCCGCATGTGGTCGCAGGCCAGGTACCATTTGGTGAGCCGGTTGGACCACGTGTGAATTCGCTGGGGCCCGTGTGTGCTGGGGATGTGCTAGGGACCATTTGGCGAACCTCTGGGACCCTGCGCGAGGTCGCTGGGCCCCGTGCGCATGCTGTGGAGGTGCTAGGGACCATTTGGCGAACCTCTGGGACCCTGCGCGAGGTCGCTGGGCCCCGTGTGCGTGCTGGGGAGGTGCCAGGGACCATTTGGCGAGCCGCAGGAAACCCAATGCTGGGGTCACTGGTCTCCGTGTGCACACTGGGAGGGGCCAGGGACCATTTGGCAAGCTGCTGGGACCACGCGTGAAGTCACTGGGACCCGTGGTTGCGCTGGGGAGGGTCTAGGGACAATTTGGCGAGGGACCCCGGGCGAAGTCACTGGGCCCCGTGCGCGCTAGGTAGGAGCCAGGGACGAATTGGCGAGCCGATGGGACCCTGCGCAAAGTCGCTGGGGCCCATGAGGGCGCTGGGGATGTGCCAGGGACCATTTGTCAAGCCGCTGGGAACCTGCGTGTGGTCGCTGGGCCCCGTGGGCACGCTGGGGAGGGAACACGGACGATTTGGCAAGCCGCAGGGACCCCGCGCGAAGTCGCTGGGGCTTGTGCGCGCACTGGGGATGTGTCAGGGACCATTTGCGAGCCACTGGGACCCTGCGCATGGTTTCTGGGCCCAGTGCGCACGTTTGGTAGGAGCCAGGGAACATTTGGAGAGTAGCTGGGACCTCACGGGGGGTCGCTGAGACCAGTGCTTGCACTGGGGAGATACCAAGGGCCATTTGGCGATCCGCTGGGACCCCGCATGGGGTCGCTGGGACCCATGCTTACACTGGGGAGGTGATAGGGACTCTTTGGCATGGCGCTGGAACCCCGCACGGGGTCACTGGGCCCTGTGCGCGCACTGGAGAGGAGCCAGGGATCATTTTGGTGAGCCGCTGGGACCCTGCGTGGGATTGTTGTGCCTCGTGCGCGCGCTGGGGAGAGGCCAGGGACCATTTGAGAGCTGCAGGGACCCCGCGCGGGTTTGCTGGGCCCTGTGCGAGCGCTAGGGAGGGGCCAGGGAACATTTGGCGAGATGCTGTGACCCCAACGTGGGGTCACTGGCCCCTGTGCGAAAGTGCTGGGTAGGAGCCAGGGACCAGTTGGCGAGCAGCTGGGACACCGCGCGGGTTGCTGGGCCCCCGTGCGTGCGCTGGGAGTTGCCTTGGACCATTTGGCGAGCCGCTGGTACCCCGCCTGAAGTCGCTGGGCCCCGTGCATGCGCTGGGGGACGGGCCAGGGACCATTTGGAAAACCGCTGGGACACTGCGCTGAAAGTCGCTGGGGCCCGCGCAAGACTGGGATGTGCCACGGGCCATTTGGAGAGCCGCTGGGACCCCCCCGCGTGGTCGCTGGGCACCGTGTGCGTGCTGGGGTGGGGCCAGGGACCATTTGCGAACCGCTGGGACCACGCGCATGGTTGCTTGGCCCTGTATTCACGCTGGGTAGGAGCCAGGGACCATTTGGCGAGCCGCTGGGACCCCGCCGAGGTGACTGGGGCCCGTGCGCGTGCTGGTGAGGTGCCAGGGACCATTTGATGAGCAGCTGGGACCACGTGCGGGGTTGCTGGTCCCCGTGCGCGCGCTGGGGAGGTGCCAGGGACCATTTTGCAGGCTGCTGGGACTCCACACCTGGTATCTGGGGCCCGTATGCGCTGCTTGGGAGGTGCCAGGGACCATTTGGTGCCGCTGGGACCTTGGGGTCGCTGGGACCAGTCGGTGCACTGGGAGGTACCAATGACCATTTGGCGAGCTGCTGGGACCCCTATAAGGGTTTGGGCCCCATGCTGCTGGGAGGTGACAGGGAACATTTGGCGAGCCAGCTGAGACCCCGGCGCGCGGTAGTTGGACCCTGTGCACATGCTGGGAGGGGCCATGGACCATTTGCGAGCCGTTGGGACCTCCCAGCGTGGTTGCTGGGCCCGGTCCACGAGCTGGGAGGTGCCAGGGACCATTTGGCCAGCCGCTGGGACCCTGCAGGAGGTCGCTGGAGCCCCTGCGCTCGCTGGTGAGGTGCCAGGGACCATTTGGCAAGCCGCTGGCACCTCCCATGAAGTCGCTGTGGTCCGTGCGGCGCTCTGGGGATGTGGCAAGGACCATTTGGTGAGCCTCTGGGACCCTGCGCGAGGTCGCTGGGCCCCTGCAATCGCTGGGAGGTGCCAGGGATTGTTTGCCGAGCCGCTGAAACCGGGCGCTGGGGCCCTGTAACGTGCTGGGGAGGGGCCAGGGACCATTTATGAGCCGCTGGGACACCGCGAAGTCGCTGCCCATACTAAAAAAAATATATATTTTAAATATATTTTTGTAAACATATTATTCATATAAAACTCATAGTCTTTGGGAATGATAAAATATATGGAAAAATATATGTATTATGTATGTAACGTTATATAAAATATATTTAACATATTACAAAATTGGCCCGTTTTCATCATATGGAAAATATATTTACAATGTATTTGCTTAAACATATTTTAAATATATTTAAAATATAATTTCAGGTAACAATATATCAATTATATTGTCCATGTATTTTTAGAAATGTATTATTCAATATATTTACTAAACATGTATTATATAATGTATTCACAATATATTACATAATGTAAAATGCCTGGACACACACCATATTTTGCATGTGTTCCACCAAACAGATGTGAAGCAAATAAATAAGAAAGGAATGGAATTCTGCAATTTCACTTAAAAATAACCACTATCTTTAAACATAACGGATATATCAACATTTTGTAAAAATTCAGTGTATTTAAAACACTCAAGTACAAAAATGAAAAAGCTTTCAACATATGCTAAAAGGCTGTTTGCATTACAACAGGTGTTTGGGCTGCTTCTCTGTAGACCTGCTAACATTGTTCTTCTGAAACTATGAGACGTTACAAAAAAACTGCTGCTTCCAATTAAAAATGCATTAATAGCTATGGAATTGTTGCTGAAAATAGAGCTATGAAAGTCAAAAAAAAAAAAACACTAATAAACTGGAAATACATTTTATAATTTCATTCTTTTTTTCATATTGGTGGGCATACAGTTTAAATATAAGGTGCCTTAAAATATGAACAACCTATTGTGCCCTTTGATTGTTATTGACTCTTTTTTTTTTCTTCTAAATACTAGGCTTAGCCCAGTTATTTTTTATGAGGTATCTGTAACACTTCGGTATCAAGGAAAGATTGATTAACGACCATATTTGTTCCGTCAAGAATAAACTTATTTACCGAATTAAAATCACAGTGTCTGTGTTTTTATCTGCTGTACATGGATAAACTTATGAAGCCGCCTTGTTTTAAATTTAATGCTGCCTGACCATCGCAGTCTCCCATTATATGCAATATATAAATATATTGTTTGAAAACACTGCATACACTTTTAAATATATTAATGTGAATATATTTATTTACAACATATTTATTAATGTATTTCGAATATAATTTAGAAAAATAAAATGTATAAATGTGAATATGTGGATTTACAAAATACATTTATAGTATATTATAAATATATTTAAGCAACATGTCACATACATTTCAGGTTTAAAAAATATATACAGACGTGCTCAAATTTGTTGGTACCCCTCCACAAAAAACGAAGAATGCACAATTTTCTCTGAAATAACTTGAAACTGACAAAAGTAACTGGCATCCACCATTGTTTATTCCATATTTAATAGAAATCAGACTTTGCTTTTGATTTTTATTCAACATAATATTGTAAATAAGAAAACAAATGAAAATGGCATGGACAAAAATGATGGGACCGCTTAACCTAATATTTTGTTGCACAACCTTTAGAGGCAATCACTGCAATCAAACGTTTTCTGTAGCTCTCAATGAGACTTCTGCACCTGTTAACAGGTAGTTTGGCCCACTCTTCCTGAGCAAACTGCTCCAGCTGTCTCAGGTTTGATGGGTGCCTTCTCCAGACTGCAAGTTTCAGCTCTTTCCATAGATGTTTGATAGGATTCAGATCAGGACTCATAGAAGGCCACTTCAGAATAGTCCAATGTTTTGTTCTTATCCATTCTTGGGTGCTTTTAGCTGTGTGTTTTGGGTCATTATCCTGTTGGAGGACCCATGACCTGCGACTGAGACAGAGCTTTCTGACACTGGGTAGTACGTTTCGCTCCAGAATGCCTTGATAGTCTTGAGATTTCATTGTGCCCTGCACAGATTCAAGGCACCCTGTGCCAGGCGCAGCAAAGCAGCCCCAAAACATAACCGAGCCTCCTCCATGTTTCACTGTAGATATGGTGTTCTTTTCTTTGAAAGCTTCATTTTTCGTCTGTGAACATAGAGCTGATGTGACTTGCCAAAAGCTCCAGTTTTGACTCATCTGTCCAAAGGACATTCTCCCAGAAGGATTGTGGCTTGTCAATATGCATTTTAGCAAATTCCAGTCTGGCTTTTTTATGTTTTTCTTTGAAAAGTGGAGTCCTCCTGGGTCTTCTTCCATGGAGCCCACTTTCGCTCAAAAAGCGACGGATGGTGTGATCAGAAACTGACGTACCTTCACCTTGGAGTTCAGCTTGTATCTCTTTGGCAGTTATCCTTGGTTCTTTTTCTACCATTCGCACTATCCTTCTGTTCAATCTGGGGTCGATTTTCCTCTTGCGGCCATGCCCAGGGAGGTTGGCTACAGTTCCATGGACCTTAAACTTCTTAATAATATTTGCAACTGTTGTCACAGGAACATCAAGCTGCTTGGAGATGGTCTTGTAGCCTTTACCTTTACCATGCTTGTCTATTATTTTCTTTCTGATCTCTTCAGACAACTCTCTCCTTTGCTTTCTCTGGTCCATGTTCAGTGTGGTGCACACAATGATACCAAACAGCACAGTGACTACTTTTCTCCATTTAAATAGGCTGAATGACGGATAACAAGATTGGAGACATGTGTGATACTAATTAAAGAAACTAATTAGTTTGAAATATCACTATAATCCAATTATTTATTATCTTTTCTAAGGGGTACCAACAAATGTGTCCAGGCCATTTTAGAATATCTTTGTAGAATAAGCAATAATTCATCTCTTTTCACAGCTTCTTTGCTTTATTCTATGACAAACCAAAGGCATGCAAGTATACATGATAAAATAGCTTTTAATTTCATCACTTTTCAGGAGGAATGAAGCATTATTTCAATGAGCTGTAAGGGTACCAACAAATTTGAGCACGTCTGTAATTCCATATATTAAATATATATTTATTTTCCGTATGGGTGGGCCCCGTGTGCATGCTGGGGAGGTGCCAGGGACCATTTGGCGAGCCGCAGGAAACCCACGCGGGGTCACTGGTCTCCGTGTGCACACTGGGGAGGGGCCAGGGACCATTTGGCAAGCTGCTGGGACCACGCGTGAAGTCACTGGGACCCGTGGTTGCGCTGGGGAGGGTCTAGGGACAATTTGGCGAGGGACCCCGGGCGAAGTCACTGGGCCCCGTGCGCGCTAGGTAGGAGCCAGGGACCATTTGGTGAGCCGCTGGGACCAGGCGCGAAGTCACTGGGGCCTGAGCGCACGCTGGGTAGGTGCCAGGGACGAATTGGCGAGCCGATGGGACCCCTGCGCAAAGTCGCTGGGGCCCATGAGGGCGCTTGGGATGTGCCAGGGACCATTTGTCAAGCCGCTGGGAACCTGCGTGTGGTCACTGGGCCCGTGGGCACGCTGGGGAGGGAACACGGACGATTTGGCAAGCCGCTGGGACCCCGCGAAGTCGCTGGGGCTTGTGCGCTCTGGTGATGTGCCAGGGACCATTTGCGAGCTGCTGGGACCCAACGTAAAGACACTGGGGCCCATGAGCGCAGGCAGATGTTCCAGGGACCATTTGCTAGCCGCTGGCACCCTGCACGGTTGCTGGGTCCCTTTGGCGCGCTGGGAGGGCCAGGGGCCATTCGATTAGCCGCTGGGACCCCCCGGGGTCGCTGGGACCCATGAGCACTTGGGAGGTGCCAGGGACCATTTGGCAAGCCACTGGAACCCCGCAGGGGTCTCTGGGCCCTGTGCGATGCTGGGGAGGTGCCAGCGACCTTTTGGGAGCCGCTGGGAATCTACGCTTAGTAGCTGGGGCCCGTGTGCACGCTGGGGAGATGCCAGGGACCATTTGGCAAGCCGCTGGGACCTGACGGGGTCGCTGGGCCCAGGCGTGCGCAGGGGAGGGGCCAGGGACTATTTGGTGAGCCGCTGGGACCCCGGAGCGGTCGCTGGGCTCTTTCGCCGACACTGGGAAGTGCCAGGGACCATTTGGCGGGTCGCAGGAACCCAGCACGGGGTTGCTGGGGCCCCGTGCATGCTGGGTAGGTGCCAGGGACCATTTGGCGAGTCGCTGGGACCCCGATCGGGGTCGATGGGCCCCGTGCACGTGCTGGGGAGGAGTCAGGTAGAATTGCGCGAGCCGCTGGGACACCGCGTGAAGTCGCTGGGGCTCGTGCGCTCTTTGTATGTGCCAGGGACCATTTGGCGAGCCTCTGGGACCCTGCGCGAGGACGCTGGGGCCCGTGTGATAGCTGGGGAGGTGCCAGGGACCATTTGGCAAGCCGCTGGAACCCCACACTGCGTCGCTTTGCCCTGTGTGCGTGCTGTGGAGGTGCCAGGGACCATTTGTCGAGCCGCTGGGACCCTGTGCAGGGTCGCTGGGGCCTGTGCGCGCATTGGGGAGCCGCCAGGGATAGTTTGGCGAGCCCCTCGGACCCTGTGCAAGGTCGCTGGGGCCCGTGGAGTGCTAGGTATGTGACAAGGACCATTTGTGAGCCGCTGGGACCCCATGCGTGGTTGCTTGGCACTGTGTGAGGCGCTGGGTAGGTGCCAGGGACCATTTGGCGAGCCTCTGGGAACCCGCACAGGGTCGTTGGTCCAGGGCGCTCGCTGGGGATGGGCCAGGGGACGATTTGTGAACCGCTGGGAACCTGCGCGGTGTCGCTGTGCCCAGTGCGCATGCTGGGGAGGTGCCAGGGAACATTTGGTGAGCCACTGGGACCCCGCGCGTGGTTGCTGGGCCCGTGCGCGTGCTGGGAGGAGCCAGGAACAATTTGGCGAGTCTCTGGGACCCTCGTGAGGTCGCTGGGCCTTGTGAGTGCGCTGTGATGTGCCAGGGACCATTTGCGAGCCTCTGGGACACTGTGCAGAGTCACTCATCCATGTGCACGTGCTGGGGAGGGGCCAGGGACCATTTGGCAAGCCGCTTGGTTCTCGTGACGAAGTCGCTGCCCTGTGTGCACGTGAGGGGAGGTGCCAGGGACTATTTGGAGAGCCACTGGGAACCCGCGCCAGGTCGCTAGGCCTGTGTGCGCCATGGAGGGGCCAGGAACCATTTGCGAGCCGCTGGGACCCCGCTCGTGGTTGCTGGGACCTGTGCGTGCACTGGGTAGGAGCCAGGGACCACTTTGCGAGCTGCTGGGACCCCGCACGGGGTCGCTGGGGCCTGTGCGACTGCTGGTGAGCTTCCAGGGACCATTTGATGAGCAGCTGGGACCCCGGCGGTGTCGCTGGAGCCCGAGCTCACACTGGGAGGCGCCAGGGACCATTTGGTGAGCCGCTGGGACCCCGAGTGAGGTGGCTGGGTCCAGTGTGCGCGCTGGGGTCACTGGGGATGTGCCAGGGACCATTTGGCAAGCCGCAAAATCCTCGCACGATGTTGCTGCCCTGTGCGCGCACTGGGGAGGTGCCAGGGACCATTTGTGAGCCTCTGAGACCCCTCGCAAAGTTGCTGGGGCCCGTGCCCGCTTGGGGAGGGTCAAGGGACTATTTAGCGAGCCGCTGGGACCCTGCTCAGGGTTGATGTGGCCTGTGCGCACGCTGGTAAGGTGCCAGGGACCATTTGGCGAGCTGCTGGGACCCCGCGCGGAGTCGCTGGGCCCAGTGCGCGCGTTGGGGAGGGGCAAGGGACCATTTATAATCCGCTGGGTTGTGCGTGGTTGCTGGGCCCTGTGCGTGCGCTGGGTAAGAGCCAGGGTCCATTTGGGAGCTGCTGGGACCCTGCGCGAGGTCGCTTGGGCCCGTGCGATCGCTGTTGAGGTGCCAGGGACCATTTGGCGAGCCGCTGTGACCCCGCGCAAAGTAGCTGGAGCCCGTGCGGGCTGGGGATTTGCCAGGGTACATTTGGCGAGCCTCTGTGACCCTGCGCGAGGTCGATGGGCCTGTGCGATCGCTGGGGAGGTGCCAGGGACCGTTTGGCGAGCAGCAGGAATCCCACGCGAAGTTGCTGGGGCCCGTGCATGTGCTTTGGAGGTGCCAGGGTCCATTTTGCGAGCCGATTGGGACCTGCGCAGGGTCTCTGGAGCACATGTACGCGCTGGGAAGGTGCCAGGGATCATTTGGCAAGCTGCTGGGACCCCGCGCGGGGTCGCTGGGCCCATACGGCGCTGCAGGGAGGGGCCAGGGACTATTTGGTGAGTTGCTGGGACCCCGGCGGAAGTCGCTGGGGCCCGTGTGCGCGCTGGGGAAGTGCCAGGGACCATTTGATGGGCGCTGGGAACCCGCGCGAGGTCGCTGAGGCCTGTGCGATCGCTGGGGAGGTGCCAGGGACCGTTTGGCTAAGCAGCAGGAATCCAAAACGAAGTCGCTGGGGCCTGTGCATGTGCTGGGAGGTGCCAGGGATCATTTGGCGAGCTGCTGGTACCGCCAAGACGGGGTCGATGGGCCCATGCTCGTGCTTGGGAGGAGCCATGGACCATTTGGTGAGCCGCTTCGACCCCGCACGTTGTCGCTGGCCCCCGTTTGCGCGGTGGAGAGGGGCCAGGGACCATTTGGCAAGCCGCTGGGACCCCGGGCAGGGTTGTTGGGTACCATGCGCACGCTGTGGCGGGACCAGGGACCATTTCTAGAGCCACTGGGCTCCCGCGCAAAGTTGCTGGTGCCCGTTTGCACGCTGGGGATGTGCCAGATACCATTTGGCAATCCGCTGGGACCCAGACGGTCAGCTGGGGTCCCAGCGACTTGGGATGTGTCAGGGGACCACTTGGCAAGCCGCTGGGACACCACGCGATGTCGCTGGGGCCCTGTGCGTGCGCTGGGGAGGGGACAGGGACCATTTGGCAAGCCGCTGGTTCCCCGCGAGAAGTTGCTGGGGCCTATGCGCGCGCTGGGGATGTACCAGGGACCAATTGGCGAGCCTCTGGGACCCTGGGCGAGGTCGCTGGGGCCCATGCAATCGCTGGGGAGGTGCCAGGGACCGTTTGGCGAGCCGCTGGAACCCCTGCGCCAAGTCGCAGGTCCTCATGTGCGTGCTGGGAGGTGAGGGAACATTTGGCGAAGCCGCTGGAACCCTGCGCGTGTCGCGAGGGCCCCGCTATTGGGGAGGGGCCAGGGACCATTTGATAGCCGCTGGGACCCCGAATGGTCGCTGGGTATAATGACGCACGCTGGGGAAGTGCCAGGGACCATTTGGCGAGTCGCTGGGACACCGTATGGGTCGATGGGCCCCGTGAGCATGTTGGAGACGAGCCAGGTACCACGTGCGAGCCGCTGGGACACCGCGTGAAGTCGCTGGGGCTTGTGCGCTCTGGGTATGTGCCAGGGCACATTTGGCGAGCCTCTGGGACCCTGTGCGAGGGTGCTGGGGCCGATGTGATAGCTGGGGAGGTGCCAGGGACTGTTTGGCGAGCCGCTGGAACCCCCGGACAAAGTAGCTGGAGCCCATGCGGGCTTTTTTTTGCCAGGGTACATTTGGCGAGCCTCTGTGACCCCGCGCGAGGTCGCTGGGGCCGTGCGCATGCTGGGTAGGTGCCAGGGACCATTTGGAAAGCGCTGGGACCCAGGCGCGGGGTCGCTGGGCCCAGTGTGTGCGCTGGGAGGTATCAGTGACTATTTAGTGAGCTGCGGGGACACCACACAGTGTTGCTGGTCTCTGTTCGCGTGCTGGGGAGGTGCTAGGGACCGTTTGGCGAGCCGCTGCGACCCGAGCGCAAGTTGGGAGGAGCCAGGTACAATTGCACGAGCAGCTGGGACCCCGTGAAGTCGCTGGGGCGTGCGCTCTGGGTATGTGCCAGGGACCATTTGGCGAGCCTCTGGGACCCTGCGCGAGGCGCTGGGGCCGATGTGATAAGCTGGGGAGGTGCCAGGGACCGTTTGGCGAGCTCTCTAACCCCCACACGAAGTCGCTGCGGCCTGTGGTGTGCTGGGGAGGTGCCAGGGACCATTTGGCGAGGCACTGTGACCCCGCCCAGAAGTAGCTGGAGCCCGTGCATGGCTGGGGATTTGCCAGCGTACATTTGGCAAGCCTCTGTGACCCGCGCGAGGTCGATGGGCCTGTGCGATCGCTGGGGAGGTGCCAGGGACCGTTTTGGCTTGAGTTCAGCAGGAACCCCACACGAAGTCTCTGGGACCCATGCGTGGGGGGGAGGTGCCAGGGTCCATTTGGCGAGCCGATCGGGACCTGCGCAGGGTCTCTGGAGCACATGTGCGCTGGGAAGGTGCCAGGGATCATTTGGCAAGCTGCTGGGACCCTGCGCGAGAGTCGCTGGGCCCAGTGCGTGCACTGGGAGGTATCAGGGACCATTTAGCGAGCCCCTGGGACCCTGCGAGTGTCGCTGGGCTCTGTTCGCGCTGGGGAGGTGCCTGGGACCGTTTGGTGAGCTGCTGGGACCCCTTGGGGGTGGCTGGATCCCGTTCGCGCGCAGGGAGGTGCCAGGGACTATTTGGTGAGCAGCTGGGACCCCGAGCGAAGTCGCTGGGGCCTGTGTGCTCGCTGGGAAGTGCCAGGGACCATTTGGCTAGCAGCAGGAATCCCAGGCGAAGTCGCTGGGGCCCGTGCATGTGCTGGGAGGTGCCAGGGATCATTTGGCGAGCTGCTGGTACCACGCATTTCGGGTCGATGGGCCCGTGCTCGCGCTTTGGGAGGAGCCATGGACCATTTGGTGAGTCGCTTCGACCCGACGTTGTCGCTGGCCCCGTTCTTGTGCGGTGGAGAGGGGCCAGGGACCATTTGGCAAGCTGGGCTGGGACCCCGGCAGGGTTGTTGGGTACCATGCGCGCGCTGTGGAGGGACCAGGGACCATTTCTAGAGCCACTGGGCTCCCGCACGAAGCTGCTGGTGCCCGTTTGCACGCTGGGGATGTGTCAGGGACCACTTGGCAAGCCGCTGGGACACCACGCGATGTCTCTGGGGCCCTGTGCGTGCGCTGGGGAGGGGACAGGGACCATTTGGCAAGCCGCTGGTTCCCCGCGAGAAGTTGCTGCCCCTCTTGGCGTGCTGGGGATGTACCAGGGACCAATTGGCGAGCCTCTGGGACCCTGGGCGAGGTCGCTGGGGCCCATGCAATCGCTGGGGAGGTGCCAGGGACCGTTTGGCGAGCCGCTGGAACCCTGCGCGAAGTCGCAGGTCCTCATGTGTGCTGCTGGGAGGTGCCAGGGAACATTTGGCGAGCCGCTGGAACCCTGCACGGTCGCAGGGCCCGTAGCGCTCTGGGAGGGGCCAGGGACCATTTGATAGCCGCTGGGACCCCGAATGAAGTCGCTGGGGCCCGTACGCACGCTGGGGAAGTGCCAGGGACCATTTGGCGAGTCGCTGGGACACCGTGCGGGGTCGATGGGCCCCGTGAGCATGTTGGAGACGAGCCAGGTACCTTTGCGGGATGGCTGGGACACCAGCTGAAGTCGCTGGGGCTTGTGCGCTCTGGGTATGTGCCAGGGCACATTTGGCGAGCCTCTGGGACCCTGTGCGAGGGTGCTGGGGCCCGTGTGATAGCTGGGGAGGTGCCAGGGACTGTTTGGCGAGCCGCTGGAACCCCGCACAAAGTAGCTGGAGCCCATGCGGGCTGGGGATTTGCCAGGGTACATTTGGCGAGCCTCTGTGACCCTGCGCGAGGTCGCTGGGGCCCGTGCGCATGCTGGGTAGGTGCCAGGGACCATTTGAAAGCCGCTGGGACCCCGCAGGGGTCGCTGGGCCCAGTGTGTGCGCTGGGGAGGTATCAGTGACTATTTAGTGAGCTGCGGGGACACCACACAGTGTCGCTGGTCTCTGTTCGCGTGCTGGGGAGGTGCTAGGGACCGTTTGGCGAGCCGCTGCGACCCCGAGCGAAGTCGGGGAGGAGCCAGGTACAGTGCACGAGCCGCTGGGACCCAGCGTGAAGTCGCTGGGGGCGTGCGCTCTGGGTATGTGCCAGGGACCATTTGGCGAACCTCTGGGACCCCTGGTGCTGGCGCTGGGGCCCGTGTGATAGCTGGGGAGGTGCCAGGGACCGTTTGGCGAGCAGCTCTAACCCCCACACGAAGTCGCTGCGGCCTGTGCGTGTGCTGGGGAGGTGCCAGGGACCATTTGGCGAGGCACTGTGACCCCAGCTTAAAGTAGCTGGAGCCCGTGTGCGGCTGGGGATTTGCCAGCGTACATTTGGCAAGCCTCTGTGACCCCTGCGCGAGGTCGATGGGCCTGTGCGATCGCTGGGGAGGTGCCAGGGACCGTTTGGCGAGCAGCAGGAACCCCACGAAGTCTCTGGGACCCATGCGTGTGCGGGGAGGTGCCAGGGTCCATTTGGCGAGCCGATCGGGACCTCGCGAGGGTCTCTGGAGCACATGTGCGCTGGGAAGGTGCCAGGGATCATTTGGCAAGCTGCTGGGACCCTGCGCGAGGTCGCTGGGCCCAGTCGTGCACTGGGAGGTATCAGGGACCATTTAGCGACCCCTGGGACCCTGCGCAGTGTCGCTGGGCTCTGTTACGCGTGCTGGGGAGGTGCCTGGGACCGTTTGGTGACTGCTGGGAGCTGGGGTGGCTGGACCCGTTCGCGAGCAGGGGAGGTGCCAGGGACTATTTGGTGAGCCGCTGGGACCCCGAGCGAAGTCGCTGGGGCCTGTGTGCTCGCTGGGGAAGTGCCAGGGACCATTTGGCTAGCAGCAGGAATCCCAGGCGAAGTCGCTGGGGCCCGTGCATTTGCTGGGGAGGTGCCAGGGATCATTTGGCAAGCTGCTGGTACCACGCACGGGGTCGATGGGCCCCGTGCTCGCGCTTGGGAGGAGCCATGGACCATTTGGTGAGCCGCTTCGACCCCGCACGTTGTCGCTGGCCCCCGTTTGCGCGGTGGAGAGGGGCCAGGGACCATTTTAAAAGCCGCTGGGACCCCGGGCAGGGTTGTTGGGTACCATGCGCGCGCTGTGGAGGGACCAGGGACCATTTCTAGAGCCACTGGGCTCCCGCACGAAGTTGCTGGTGCCCGTTTGCACGCTGGGGATGTGTCAGGGACCACTTGGCAAGCCGCTGGAACACCACGCGATGTCGCTGGGGCCCCGTGCGTGCGCTGGGGAAGTGCCAGGGACCATTTGGTGAGTCGCTGGGACCCTGGGGGGTCGATGGGCCCCGTGAGCATGTTGGAGACGAGCCAGGTACAATTTGGCTGAGCGCTGGCACCCCGCTGCGGAAGTCGCTGGGGCTCGTGGCGCTTTGGGTATATGCCAGGGCACATTTGGCGAGCCTCTGGGACCCTGAGCAAGGGGCTGGGGCCCGATGTGATAGCTGGGGAGGTGCCAGGGACTGTTTGGGAGCCGCTGGAACCCCACGCGAAGTCACTGCAGCCCGTCGTGTGCTGGGAGGTGCCAGGGACCATTTGGCGAGCTGCTGTGACCCCGCACAAAGTAGCTGGAGCTCGTAAGGGGCTGGGGATTTGCCAGGGTACATTTGGCGAGCCTCTGTGACCCTGCGCGAGGTCGCTGGGGCCCGCGGCGATCACTGGGGAGGTGCCAGGGACCGTTTGGCGAGCAGCAGGAATCCCAGGTGAAGTCGATGGGCCGGTGCGTGCGCTGTGGAGGAGCCAGATACCATTTGGCAAGCAGCTGGGACCCCTCGGCGGGGTCGCTGGGCCCAGTCCGTGCTTGCTGGGAGGTATCAGGGACCATTTGAGAGCCGCTGGGACCCCAGCGCAGTGTCGCTGGGCTCTGTTCGCTGGCAGCTGGGAGGTGCCAGGGACCGTTTGACGAGTCACTGGGACCCCGCTGGGGTGGCTGGGCGCCGTCAAGCAGCGCAGTGGAGGGCCAGGGACTATTTGGCTTAACCGCTGGGACCCCGACCCGAAGTCACTGGGCCCGTTCCGTGTACTAGAGAGGGCCAGGGATCATTTTGAAGCAGCCTGTACCCGCCTGAAGTCACTGTGGCCCGTGTGCGAGCTGGGGATGTGCCAGTGACCATTTGCGAACCGCTGGGTCCCTGCGCCGAAGTCGCTGGGGCCCCTTCGCAGCTGGGTATGTGCCAGGGCGCATTTGATGAGCCTCTGGGACCCTGCACGCAAGGGCGCTGGGGCCCGTGTGATAGCTGGGGAGGTGCCAGGGACTGTTTGGCGAGCCGCTGGAACCCCTGGCAAGTCACTGCAGCCCGTGCGTGTGCTGGGAGGTGCCAGGGACCATTTGGCGAGCCAGCTGTGACCCGCACAAAGTAGCTGGAGCTCGTGCGGGCTGGGGGATTTGCCAGGGTACATTTGGCGAGCCTCTGTGACCCTGCGCGAGGTCGCTGGTGCCCCAGCGATCGCTGGGGGGGGAGGTGCCAGGGACCGTTTGGCGAGCAGCAGGAATCCCAGGTGAAGTCGATGGGCCCGGTGCGTGCGCTGTGGAGGAGCCAGATACCATTTGGCAAGCAGCTGGGACCCCTCGCGGGGTCGCTGGGCCCAGTCCGTGCGCTGGGGAGGTATCAGGGACCATTTTGAGAGCCGCTGGGACCCCGCGCAGTGTCGCTGGGCTCTGTTCGCGCGCTGGGGAGGTGCCAGGGACCGTTTGCCGAGTCACTGGGACCCCGCGGGGGGTGGCTGGGCGCCGTTCGCGCGCAGTGGAGGGGCCAGGGACTATTTGGCGAACCGCTGGGACCCCGACCGAAGTCACTGGGCCCCTTCCGTGTACTAGAGAGGGGCCAGGGATCATTTTGAAGCAGCCTGTACCCCGCCTGAAGTCACTGTGGCCCGTGTGCGAGCTGGGGATGTGCCAGTGACCATTTGCGAACCGCTGGGTCCCGCGCGAAGTCGCTGGGGCCTGCCGCGCGCTGGGGATGTGCCAGGGACCATTTGCGAAGCTGCTGGGACCCCGCGGGTAGCTGGACCCACGGCGCTATGGAGGAGCCAGGTACCATTTTGTGAGATGCTGGGTCACAAGAAAGTCACTGGGCCCCGTGCCCTAGGGATGGGCCAGGTACCATTTGGCAAGCAGGTGGGACCCCGCTGGTTGCTGGGGTCCGTCGTGCACTGGGGATGTGCCACGGACCATTTGGCGAGCCTCTGGGACCCTGCGCGAGGTCGCTGGGTCTCGGGCGATGTTGGGGAGGGACCAGGTACCATTTGGCGAGCCACAGGGACCTCGCGCAAAGTCGCTGGGGCCCGTGCGCGTGCTGGGTATGTGCCAGGGACCATATGGTGAGCCTCTGGGACCCTGCGCGAGGTTGCTGGGTCCCGTGCAATCGCTGGGGACGTGCCAGGGACGATTTGGAAGCCGCCGGACCCCGTGCAGGGGTCGTGGGCGCCCGTCGCGCGCACTGGGGAGGTGCAAGGGACCATTTGGCGAGCTGCTAGAACCCCACACGAAGTCTCTGGGCCTCGTGCCCGTGCTGGGAGGGGTCAGGGACCATTTGGCGAACTGCTGGTGCCCTGACGACGGTGTTGTTGGGCCCGATGCGCGATGCAGGGAGGGGCCAGTGACCATTTGGCGTGATGATGGGACCCCACAGCGTGGTCTCTAGGCCCGTGTGCATGTAGGGGAGGTGCCATGTACCATTTGGGAGCAGCTGGGACCACGCCAAGAGGGTCGTTGGGCCCTGTGCTCAAGGCTGGGGAGGGGTCATGGACCATTTGGCAAGCCTCTGGGACCCCAAGGGGGTCGCTGTGCCCCATGCATGTGCTTGGGAGGTGCCAGGATCCATTTGACGAAGTGTGCCCCAGTGTGCGTGCTGGTGTGGGGCCAGGGACCATTTGGCTGGCCGTTGGGACCCCGTGCGATGTCGCTGTGGCCTGTGCGCGGCTTATGGATTGGCCAGGGACAATTTGGGAGCGCTGGAGCCCTGCACGGGTCGTTGGGCCCCATGCACACACTTGGGAGGTGCCAGGGACCATTTGGCGAGCCGCAGGGACCCTGAAGTCACTGGGCCCCGTGCACACTAGGAAGGGGCCAGGGACCATTTGGCAAGCAGGTGGGACACCGCGCGAAGTCTCTGGGGCCCGTGCATGCGCTGGGGATGTGCCATGGACCATTTGGCGAGCCTCTGGGACACTGCGTGAGGTCACTGGGGCCCGAGTGCGCTGGGGATGTGCCAGGGACCATTTGCGAGCCGCTGGGACCCCGGGTGTGGGTGCTGGGCCTTGTTCGTGCGCTGAGGAGGTGCCAGGGACCATTTGGCGAGCCGCTGGAACCTCGCGCTGATGTCGCTGGGGTCCGTCTTGCGCTGTCGATGTGCCAGGGACCAATTGGCGAGCTGCTGGGACCCCGTGTGAAGTCGCTGGGACCCGTGCGTGCGCTGGGGATGTGCCAGGGACCATTTGCGAGCCGCTGGGACCCCGTGCGATGTCGCTGTGGCCTGTGCGCGGCTTGCGGATTGGCCAGGGACAATTTGGGGAGCCGCTGGAGCCCGCGCGGGGTCGCTTGGGCCCGTGCGTGCGCTGGGGATGTGCCCAGGACACTCGGCGAGCCACTGGTACCCCGCGCGATGTCGCTGGTGCCCGTGTGCTCTGGGGATGTTCCAGGGACCAATTGGTGAGCCTCTGGGACCCTGCGAAAGGTCAATGGACCCTATGCACTCGCTGGGGAGGTGCCAGTGACTATTTGGCGAGCCACTGGGACTCCGTCTGAAGTCGCTGGGACCCATCTTGGCTGGGAGGTGCCAGGGACCATTTGGTGAGCCTCTGGGGCTCTGCGCGGAGGTCGCTGGGGCCCGTGCGATCCCTGGGAGGTGACAGGGATCACTTTGGCGAGTCGCTGGAACCCTGCTTGGCCGGTCGCAGGTCCCTCATGTGCGTGCTGGGGAGGTGCCAGGGAACATTTGGTGAGCCGCTGGAACCCTGCGAAAGGTCACTGGACCCCGTGCGCTCGCTGGGGAGGTGCCAGGGACTATTTGGCGAGCCGCTGGGACTCCGTGACAGGGTCGCTGGGGCCCGCATGATGCTGGTGAGGTGCCAGGGACCATTTGGTGAGCCTCTGGAACTCTGTTGAGAAGTCGCTGGGGCCCCGTCGTGCGCTTGGGATGTGCCAGGGACCATTCGGCGAGCCACTGGGACCCAGCGATGTCGCTGGGACCTGTGTGTTGGGAGGTGCCAGGGACCAATTAGCGAGCCTCTGGGACCCCACACGAAAAGGTCACTGGACCGCTGGGATGTGCTCGCTGGGGAGGTGCCATGGACTATTCGGGAGAGCGAGCCGCTGGGACCCCCGTATTGGAGGGGTCGCTGCCCGTGGCACGTGCTGGGAGGTGCCAGGGACCATTTGGCGATCCTCTGGGACCCTGCATGAGGTCGCTGGGCCCTGTGCTGCGCTGGGGATGTGCCAGGGACCATTTGGTGAGCCTCTGGGACCCTGCGAAGGTCACTGGACCCCGTGCGCTCGCTGGGAGGTGCCAGGGACTATTTGGCGAGCCGCTGGGACTCCGTTACAAGGTCGCTGGGGCCCGTGCGCATGCTGGTGAGGTGCAAGGGACCATTTGGCGATCCTCTGGGACCCTGCATGAGGTCGCTGGGCCCTTGTGCGCTGGGGAGGTGCCAGGGATCGTTTTAGCCACTGGAACCCCACGCTAAGTCGCTGGGGCCCGTCGCGTGCTGGGGAGGTGCCGGGACGATTTGGCGTGTCGCTTGGAACCCGCTGAGTCTATAGGCCCGTGGCGCACGGTGGGGAGGTGCCAGGGACCATTTGGCGAGCCGCTGGGATCCGCGCTGAAGTCGCTGCCCGTGGGCACGCTGGGAGGTGCCAGGGACATTTTGGGAGCCGCTGTGACTCCACGCCTGGTAGCTGGGGCCCCGTCGTGCACTGGGAGGCGCCAGGGACCATTTGGTGGGTTGCTGGTATCACGATGGGGTCGATCGGCCCGTGCGCATGCTGATGAGGTGCCAGGGACAATTTGGAAAGCCGATGGGACCTCGCGCGGGGTTGTTTGGCCCCGTGTCCGCACCGGGGAGGGCCCATGGACCGTTTGGCGAGCCTCTGGGACCCCGCGCGGGGTAGTTGGGCCCGCGGCGGCGCTGGGAGGAGTCAGTTACCATTTGGCCAGCTTCTGGAAATCTGCGCGAAGTCGCTGGGGCCCATGCGATTGCTGGGGAGGTACCATAGACCATTTTGCAAGCCTCTGGGATGCTGCGCGAGGTCGCTGGGGCCCCTGTACGTGCTGGGGATGTGCCAGGGACCATTTGCGAGCCGCTGGGTCGTCGCGCGTGGTCGCTGGGCCCGAATGGCGTGCTGGGAGGTACCAATGACCATTTGGCGAGCCCTTTGGATCACGCGGGGGGTCGCTGGGACCAGTGCGTGCGCTGGGAGGTACCAGGACCATTTATGAAGCTGCTGGGACCCGCGTGGTCGCTGGGCCCTGTGCGACCGCTGGGTAGGAGCCAGGGACCGTTTGCGAGCAGCAGGAACCTCACTGAAGTCGCTGGGGCCCCCATACGGGGGGGGGAGGTGCCAGGTCCATTTGGCGAGCCAATCGGGACCTCGCATGGGGTCTCTGGAGCACATGTGCTTTTGGGAAGGTGCCAGGGATCATTTGGCGAGCCCCTGGGACCCTGCGTAGTGTCGCTGGGCTCTGTTCGCGCGCTGGGGAGGTGCCTGGGACCGTTTGGTGAGCCGCTGGGACCCCGCGGGGGGTGGCTGGACGCCGTTCGCGCGCAGGGGAGGGGCCAGGGACTATTTGGTGAGCCGCTGGGACCCCGAGCGAAGTCGCTGGGGCCCGTGTGCGCGCTGGGGAAGTGCCAGGGACCATTTGATGGGTCAGAGGAACCCCGCGCGAGGTCGCTGAGGCCCGCGGCGATCGCTGGGGAGGTGCCAGGGACCGTTTGGCTAGCAGCAGGAATCCCAGCTAAGTCGCTGGGGCCCGTGCATGTGCTGGGAGGTGCCAGGGGATAATTTGGCGAGCTGCTGGTACCGCGCGACGGGGTCGATGGGCCCCGTTCGCGTTTCTTGCTGGGTGGAGGGGCCAGGGACCATTTGGCAAGCCGCTGGGACCCCGGGCAGGGTTGTTGGGTACCATGCGGCGTGCTGTGGAGGGACCAGGGACCATTTCAATAGCCACTGGGCTCCCGAAAGGGTTGCTGGTGCCCATTTGCACGCTGGGGATGTGCCAGATACCATTTGGCGATCCGCTGGGACCCCCGCTGGTCGCTGGGGTCCCAGCGAATTTGGGATGTGTCAGGGACCACTTGGCAAGCCGCTGGGACACCACGCGATGTCGCTGGGGCCTGCGTGCGCTGGGGGGGGACAGGGACCATTTGGCAAGCCGCTGGGACCCCGCGAGAAGTTGCTGGGGCCCGTGCGCGCGCTGGGGATGTACCAGGAACCAATTGGCGAGCCTCTGGGACCCTGCGCGAGGTCGCTGGGGCCCATGCAATCACTGGGGAGGTGCCAGGGACCGTTTACAGCAGCTGGAACCCTGCGCCAAGTCGCAGGTCCTCATGTCGCGTTGCTGGGGAGGTGCCAGGGGAACATTTGGTGAGCCGCTGGAACCCTGCGTGAAGTCGCAGGTCCTCATGTGCGTGCTGGGGAGGGGCCAGGGACCATTTGATAGCCGCTGGTACCCCGAATGAAGTCGCTGGGGCCCGTACGCACGCTGGGGAAGTGCCAGGGACCATTTGGTGAGTCGCTGGGACCCCGCGGGGTCGATGGGCCCCGTGAGCATGTTGGAGACGAGCCAGGTACAATTGCCCGAGCCGCTGGCACCTCGCGTGAAGTCGCTGGGGCTCGTGCGCTTTGGGTATGTGCCAGGGCACATTTGGCGAGCCTCTGGGACCCTGCGCGAGGGCGCTGGGGCCTGTGTGATAGCTGGGGAGGTGCCAGGGACCATTTGGCGATCCTCTGGGACCCTGCATGAGGTCGCTGGGCCTGTGCGCTGCTGGGGATGTGCCAGGGACCATTTGGTGAGCCTCTGGGACCTGCTTAAAAGGTCACTGGACCCCGTGTGCTGGGGAGGTGCCAGGGACTATTTGGCGAGCCGCTGGGACTCCCGTCAGACAAGGTCGCTGGGGAGGGGTGCATGCTGGTGAGGTGCTTAGGGACCATTTGGCGATCCTCTGGGACCCTGCATGAGGTCGCTGGGCCCCTGTCTTGTAGCTGCTGGGAGGTGCCAGGGATCGATTAGCCACTGGAACCCCACGCTGGGGCCCGTCTTTGCTGGGAGGTGCCGGGGACTATTTGGCGTGTCGCTTGGAACCCTTGGCTGAGTCTATAGGCCCCATGCGACGGGTGGGGAGGTGCCAGGGACCATTTGGCGAGCCGCTGGGATCCCGCGGTCGCTGCCCTGCGGGCACGCTGGGAGGTGCCAGGGACATTTGGGGGGAGCTGTGACTCCATCGCCTGGTAGCTGGGGCCCCGCGTGCACTGGGAAGGCGCCAGGGACCATTTGGTGGGTTGCTGGTACGCGCATGGGTCGATCGGGCCCGTGCGCATGCTGATGAGGTGCCAGGGACAATTTGAAAGCCGATGGGACCCGCTGGGTTATTTGGCCCGTGTCCGCACCGGGAGGGCCCATGGACCGTTTGGCGAGCCTCTGGGACCCCGCGCAGGGTAGGTTGGGCCCTGCTTGGGCTGGGAGGAGTCAGTTACCATTTGGCCAGCTTCTGGAAATCTCTGCGCGAAGTCGCTAAATTGCTGGGAGGTACCATGGACCATTTGCAAGCCTCTGGGATGCTGAGGTCGCTGGGGCCCTATGCGTGCTGGGGATGCCAGGGACCATTTGCGCCGCTGGGTGTGGGGTCGCGTGGTCGCTGGGCCCGGTAAGCGTGCTGGGAGGTACCAAGGACCATTTTGAGCCCTTTGGATCATGCGGGGGGTCGCTGGGACCAGTGCGCGGCGCTGGGAGGTACCATGACCATTTGGCGAGCTGCTGGGACCCTTGGCGTGGTCGCTGGGCCTGTTAAACCGCTGGGTAGGAGCCAGGGACCGTTTGGCGAGCAGCAGGAACCTCCTGTGAAGTCGCTGGGGCCCATAATGTGTGGGGGAGGTGCCAGGGTCCATTGGCGAGCCAATCGGGACCTCGCGAGGGTCTCTGGAGCACATGTGCTTGGCTGGGAAGGTGCCAGGGATCATTTGGCGAGCCCTGGGACCCCGTGTAGTGTCGCTGGGCTCTGTTCGCTGGGGAGGTGCCTGGGACCGTTTGGTGAGCAGCTGGGACCCTGGGGGAGTGGCTGGACGCCGCTTCCGCGCAGGGGAGGGCCAGGACTATTTGGTGAGTCGCTGGGACCCCGAGCGAAGTCGCTGGGGCCTGCAGCGCCGCTGGGGAAGTGCCAGGGACCATTTGATGGGCCGCAGGAACCCCGCGCGAGGTCGCTGAGGCCCGATGCGATCGCTGGGGAGGTGCCAGGGACCGTTTGGTTAGCAGCAGGAATCCCAGGCGAAGTCGCTGGGGCCGATGCATGTGCTGGGGAGGTGCCAGGGATAATTTGGCGAAGCTGCTGGTACCGCGCACGGGGTCGATGGGCCCGTGCTCGCGTTCTTTGCTGGTGGGAGGGGCCAGGGACCATTTGGCAAGCCGCTGGGACCCGGGCAGGGTTGTTGGGTACCATGCGCTGCTGTGGAGGGACCAGGGACCATTTCTAGAGCCACTGGGCTCCCCGAGGGTGCTGGTGCCCATTTGCACGCTGGGGATGTGCCAGATACCATTTGGCGATCCGCTGGGACCCCGCCAGTCGCTGGGGTCCCAGCGACTTGGGATGTGTCAGGGACCACTTGGCAAGCCGCTGGGACACCACGCGATGTCGCTGGGGCCCGTGCGCGCTGGGGGGGACAGGGACCATTTGGCAAGCCGCTGGGACCCGCGAGAAGTTGCTGGGGCCCGTCTTGCTGGCTGGGGATGTACCAGGAACCAATTGGCGACCCTCTGGGACCCTGCGCGAGGTCGCTGGGGCCCATGCAATCGCTGGGAGGTGCCAGGGACCGTTTGGCGAGCGCTGGAACCCTGCGCCAAGTCGCAGGTCCTCGCGTGCGTGCTGGGAGGTGCCAGGAACATTTGGTGAGTCGGGCTGGAACCCTGCGCCAAGTCGCAGGTCCTCATGTGCGTGCTGGGAGGGGCCAGGGACCATTTGATAGCCGCTGGTACCCGAATGAAGTCCCTGGGGCCTGTGACGCACTGGGGAAGTGCCAGGGACCATTTGGTGAGTCGCTGGGACACCGCGCGCAGGGTCGATGGGCCCCGTGAGCATGTTGGAGACGAGCCAGGTACAATTGTCCGAGCCGCTGGCACCCCGCTGAAGTCGCTGGGGCTGGTGACGCGACGCTGGGGAAGTGCCAGGGACCATTTGGTGAGTCGCTGGGACACCGCTGGGTCGATGGGCCCGTGGAGCATGTTGGAGACGAGCCAGGTACAATTGCCCGAGCGCTGGCACCTCGCGTGAAGTCGCTGGGGCTGGTGCGCTTTGGGATTGTGCCAGGGCACATTTGGCGAGTCCTCTGGGACCCCGCGCGCGAGGGTAGTGGGGCTCGTGCGCGCTGGGGAGGAGTCAGTTACCATTTTGGCCAGCTTCTGGGAATCTGCGCTGGTCGCTGGGGCCCATGCGATTGCTGAGGGAGGTACCATAGACCATTTTGCAAGCCTCTGGGATGCTGCGCGAGGTCGCTAGGGGCCCCTGTGCGTGCTGGGGATGTGCCAGGGACCATTTTTGCGAGCTGGGGTCGTCCGCGTGGTCGCTGGGCCCGTGCGCGTGCTGGGGAGGTATTAAGGACCATTTGGTGAGCCCTTTGATCACGCTGGGGTCGCTGGGACCCATCGGCGCTGGGAGGTACCAAGGACCATTTGGCGAGCTGCTGGGACCCCCACATTGGTCGCTGGGCCCAGCGACCGCTGGGTAGGAGCCAGGGACCGTTGGTTTAGCAGCAGGAACCTCCACCGAAGTCGCTGGGGCCCATAATGCAGCGGGGAGGTGCCAGGGGTCCATTTGGCTGAGCCAATGACCGGGCGCAGGGTCTCTGGAGCACATGTGAGCTAAGGGAAGGTGCCAGGGATCATTTGGCAGCCCCTGGGACCCTGGGCGTGATGTCGCTGGGCTCTGTTCGCGCGCTGGGGAGGTGCCTGGGACCGTTTGGTGAGCCGCTGGGACCCCTGGGAGTGGCTGGACGCCGTGGCCCCAGGGAGGAGGCCAGGGACTATTTGGTGAGCCGCTGGGACCCCGGAGAAGTCGCTGGGGCCCGTGTGCGCTGGGGAAGTGCCAGGGACCATTTGATGGGCCGCAGGAACCCCTCTTGGAGGTCGCTGAGGCCCGTCGACGCTGGGGAGGTGCCAGGGACCGTTTGGCTAGCAGCAGGAATCCCAGGCGAAGTCGCTGGGGCCCGTGCATGTGCTGGGGAGGTGCCAGGGATAATTTGGCGAGCTGCTGGTACCGCCGACGGGGTCGATGGGCCCTGCTTTCGCGTGCTTGGGTGGAGAGGGGCCAGGGACCATTTGGCAAGCCGCTGGGACCCCGGCAGGGTTGTTGGGTACCATACGCGTGCTGTGGAGGGACCAGGGACCATTTCAATAGCCACTGGGCTCCCGAGCGGTTGCTGGTGCCCATTTGCACGCTGGGGATGTGCCAGATACCATTTGGCGATCCGCTGGGACCCCTGTGAAGTCGCTGGGGTCCCAGCGACTTGGGATGTGTCAGGGACCACTTGGCAAGCCGCTGGGACACCACGATGTCGCTGGGGCCCTAGCGCGCTAGGGGGAGGACAGGGACCATTTGGTAAAAGCCGCTGGGACCCCCCGAAAGTTGCTGGGGCCCGTCGTGCGCTGGGGATGTACCAGGAACCAATTGGCGAGCCTCTGGGACCCTGCGGGAGGTCGCTGGGGCCCCATGCAATCACTGGGAGGTGCCAGGGACCGTTTGGCGAGTCGCTGGAACCCTTAAGTCGCAGGTCCTCATGCGTGCTGGGGAGGTGCCAGGGAACATTTGGTGAGCAGCTGGAACCCCCCGCTTGAAGTCGCAGGTCCTCGCGTGCGTGCTGGGGAGGGGCCAGGGACCATTTGATAGCCGCTGGTACCTGAATGAAGTCGCTGGGGCCCGTGACGCACGCTGGGGAACCAAGGGACCCATTTGGTGAGTCGCTGGGACCCCCATGGGGTCAGTGGGCCCCGTGAGCATGTTGGAGAGTTGAGCCGGGTACATTGCCCGAGCCGCTGGCACCACGCGTGAAGTCGCTGGGGCTCAGGCGCTTGGGGTATGTGCCAGGGGCACATTTGGCGAGCCCTCTGGGACCCTGCGCGAGGGCGCTGGGGCCTGTGTGATAGCTGGGAGGTGCCAGGACTGTTTGGCGAGTCGCTGGAACCCCACGCGAAGTCGCTATGGCCCGTATGTGCTGCTGGGAGGTGCCAGGGACCATTTGGCGAAGCTGCCAGACCCCGCACAAAGTAGCTGGAGCCCGTCTTGGGCTGGGATTTGCCAGGGTACATTTGGCGAGCCTCTGTGACACTGCGCGCGAGGTCGCTGGGGCCCCGTGCATCGCTGGGGAGGTGCCAGGGACCGTTTGGCGAGCAGCAGGAATCCCAGGTGAAGTCGATGGGCCCGGTGCAGGCGCTGTGGAGGAGCCAGATACCATTTGGCAGCAGCTGGGACCCCTCGCGGGGTCGCTGGGCCCAGTCCGTGCGCTGGGGAGGTATCAGGGACCATTTTGAGATCCGCTGGGACCCCGCGAATTGTCGCTGGGCTCTGTTCGCTGGGAGGTGCCAGGGACCGTTTGGTGAGTCGCTGGGACCCCAATGCTGAATTTGGGTGGCTGGCTGGCGCCGTTTAGAAAGCAGTGGAGGGGCCAGGGACTATTTGGCGAACCGCTGGGACCCCGACCAAGTCACTGGGCCCCTTCCGTGTACTAGAGAGGGGCCAGGGATCATTTTGAAGCAGCCTGTACCCGCCTGAAGTCACTGTGGCCCGTGTGCGAGCTGGGGATGTGCCAGTGACCATTTGCGAACCGCTGGGTCCTGCGCGAAGTCGCTGGGGGCCTGTTCGGCTGGGGATGTGCCAGGGACCATTTGCGAGCCACTGGGACCCCAGGTGGTAGCTGAGCCACGTTTTGCTATGGAGGAGCCAGGTACCATTTTGTGAGATGCTGGGTCACCAAGAAAGTCACTGGGCCCCGTGCCCTAGGGAGGGGCCAGGTACCATTTGCGAGCCTCTGGGACCATGCGCGAGGTTGCTGGGTCTCGCGGCGCACGTTGGGGAGGGACCAGGTACCATTTGGCGAGCCACTGGGACCTCGCGCCAAAGTCGCTGGGGCCCGTCTTGGCGTGCTTACAATGTGCCAGGGACCATATGGTGAGCCTCTGGGACCCTCATTAGGTTGCTGGGTCCCCATGCTGTCGCTGGGGGCGTGCCAGAGACGATTTTAAAAGCCGCTCGGACCCCGTGCAGGGGTCATGGGGCGCCGTCCCGTACCGGGCTGGGGGGGGTGCAAGACCATTTGGCGAGCTGCTAGAACCCCACACGAAGTCTCTGGGCCTCGTGCCCGTGCTGGGAGGGGTCAGGGACCATTTGGCGGAACTGCTGGTACTTTTGAGAACGGTGTTGTTGGGCCCTGTGCTCAATTTGGGGAGGGGTCATGGACCATTTAGCAAAGCCTCTGGGACCCAGCAGAGGGTCGCTGTGCCCCATGCACGTGCTTGGGAGGTGCCAGGATCCATTTTGACTTAAGTCGCTGGGGCCCGTGAGAACGCTTACGGTTGGGATGTGCCAGGGACCATTTGCGATCCGCTGGGAACCCAAAGTGTGGGTCCTGGGCCCTGTACGCGCTGTGGGGTGCCAGGGACCATTTGGCAAAAATAATTGGAACCCGCGCACGGGGTCGTTGGGCCCAGATGTGCGTGCTGGTGTGGGGCCAGGGACCATTTGGCTGGCCGTTGGGACCCGTGCGATGTCGCTGTGGCCTGTGCGCTGCTTGCGGATTGGCTTAGGGACAATTTGGGCCGCTGGAGAGCCGCACGGGGTCGTTGGGCCCCATGCACGCTTGGAGGTGCCAGGGACCATTTGGCGAGCTGCGGGACCCCGCGAAGTCACTGGGCCCGTGCACACTAGGAAGGGGCCAGGGACCATTTGGCAAGCAGGTGGGACACCGCAAAAGTCTCTGGGGCCCGTGCATGCGCTGGGGATGCCATGGACCATTTTTGAGCCTCTGGGACACTGCGTGAGGTCACTGGGGCCCCTACGCTGAGGATGTGCCAGGGACCATTTGCGAGCCGCTGGGACCCCGGTGTGGGTGCTGGGCCTTGTTTGCGCGCTGAGGAGGTGCCAGGGACCATTTGGCAAGCCGCTGGAACCTGCGCTGATGTCGCTCCGTCTTGGAGGTTTGGATGTGCCAGGGACCAATTGGCGAGCTGCTGGGACCCTGTGTGAAGTTGCTGGGACCCGTGCGTGCGCTGGGGATGTGCCAGGGACCATATGGTGAGCCTCTGGGACCCTTTTGCTGAGGTTGCTGGGTCCCGATGCAATCGCTGAGGGCGATGCCAGACGATTTGGCAACCCAAATTTCGGACCCGTGCAGGGGTCGTAGGAATGTGGACGCCGCGACTGGGGAGGTGCAAAGGGACCATTTACCAAGCTGCTAGAACCCCCACACGAAGTCTCTCTGCCTCGTGCCCGTGCTGGGAGGGGTCAGGGACCATTTGGCGAAAACCAACTGGTACCTTCAAACGGTGTTGTTGGGCCCTGTGCTCGCGCTGGGAGGGGTCATGGACCATTTGGTAAGCCTCTGGGACCTCACAAGGGGGTCGCTGTGCCCCATGCACGTGCTTGGGAGGTGCCAGGATCCATTTGACAAAGTCGTTGGGGCCCGTCTTGTGGGGATGTGCCAGGGACCATTTGCGATCTGCTGGGAAAAAGTGGGTCCTGGGTCTTGGCCGGCTGTGGGGTGCCAGGGACCAGCCGTTTTTCACCGTTGGATGTACTGGGGTCGTTGGCCCCAGTGTGCGTGCTGGTGTGGGGCCAGGGACCATTTGGCTGGCCGTTGGGACCCCGTGCGATGTCGCTGTGGCCTGTCTTGGCTTGCTGCGGATTGGCCAGGGACAATTTGGGAGCCGCTGGAGCCAGGGGCTGGGTCGCTTGGGCCTTTGCGTGCGCTTGGGATGTGCCAGGACAATCAAGGAGCCACTGGGACCCCAAAAGCGATGCCGCTGGGGCCCGTGTGCTCAGGGGATGTTCAGGGACCAATTGGCGAGCCTCTGGGACCCCTAAGGAAGGTCAATGGACCCAGTGCACTCGCTGGGGAGGTGCCAGTGACTATTTGGCGAGCCGCTGGGACTCTGCGCGAGGTCGCTGGGGCCCGTGCGATCCCTGGGGAGGTGCCAGGGATCGTTTGGCGAGCCGCTGGAACCCCACGCGAAGTCACTGGGGCCCGTGCGCGTGCTAATTTAGAAACCCACTTTTCTGTAAAAGTGGACAGGTCCGGACCTGTCGAAAAAATTAAATTTTGGCCAATTCTATTTTTTCATAATTTTAATGTACTGTTCTTTTGAGAAAGCTTACAGGTTCAACAATGTCAAGAAAACACAACTTTTTGATCTTCAAAAGTACTCAAATTTAGACACCCCCTTTTCTTAAAAAGTGGACTGGTCCGGACCTGTTGAAAAAAATGATAATTTTGGACCATTTTATTTTGTCATAATTTCAATGCCCCGAACTTTTGAGAAAGCTTACAGGTTAGGACCTTTAAAGAAATCACAATTGTTTGATCTTCAGAACTACCAAATTTAGACACCCCTCTTTTTTGAAAAAGTGGACTGGTCCGGTCCTGTCAAAAAAAATAATAATTTTGGACCATTTTATTTTTTCATAATTTCGATGGCCGAGCTTTTGAAAAAGCTTACTGGTTCAGACATGTCAAGAAAACACAATTTTTTGATCTTCAAAACTACCCAAATTTAGACACCCCTCTTTTTCTGTAAATTATTATTATTATTTATTTCTTAGCAGACGCCCTTATCCAGGGTGACTTACAATTGTTAGAAGATATCACATTATAGATTATACAGATATCACATTATTTTTACATACAATTACCCATTCATACAGTTGGGTTTTTATTGGAGCAATTTATGTAAAGTACCTTGCTCAAGGGTACAACAGCAGTGTCCCCCACTGGGGATTGAACCCATAACCCTCTGGTCAAGAGTCCAAAGCCCTAACCACTTCTCCACACTGCTGCCCTGGTCTGGACCTGTTGAAAAAATTAAATTTTGGCCAATTTTATTTTTTCATAATTTCAATGCACCGAACTTTTGAGAAAGCTTATTGGTTCGGACCTGTCAAGAAAACAATTTTTTGATCTTCAAAACTACCCAAATTTAGACACCCCTTTTCTGAAAAAGTGGACTGGTCCGGACCTGTTGAAAAAATAATAATTTGGACCATTTTATTTTTTCATAATTTCAATGCACCGAACTTTTGAGAAAGCTTACAGGTTCGGACCTGTCAAGAAAACAATTTTTTGATCTTCAGAACTACCAAAATTTAGACAACCCCATTTTTTGAAAAAGTGAAGTGGTCCGGTCCTGTCAAAAACAAAATAATTTTGGCCAATTTTATTTTTTCATAATGTCGATGCCCGAGCATTTGAAAAAGATTACAGGTCCAGAAAATGTCAAGAAAACACATTTTTTGATCTTCAAAACAACTCAAATTTAGACACTCCCCTTTTCTGTAAAAGTGGACTGCTCGGACCTGTCGAAGAAATTAAATTTTTGGCCAATTTTTTTTTAATTTCGATGCTGAGCTTTTGAAAGCTTACAGGTTCAGACATGTCAAGAAAACGCAATTTTTTGATCTTCAGAACTACCCAAATTTAGACACCCCCTTTTCTGAAAAAGTGGACTGGAACGGACCTGTCAAAAAAAAAAAAATTATTTTGGCCATTTTTTTTTTCATAATTTCAATGCCCGAGCTTTTGAAAAGCTTACAGGTTCTGAAATGTCAAGAAAACAAAATTTTTTGATCTTCAAAACTACCCAAATTTAGACACCCCTTTTCTGAAAAAAGAGGACTGGAATGGACCTGTTGAAAAAAATAATTTTGGCCATTTTATTTTTCATAATTCCTATCTACTATACTTTTGAGAAAGCTTACAGGTTCGGACCTGTCAAGAAAACACAATTTTTTGATCTTCAAAACTACCCAAATTTAGAAACCCCCTTTTCTGAAAAAGTGGACTGGTCTGGACCTGTTGAAAAAAAATAATAATTTTGGACCATTTTATTTTTCATAATTTCAATGCCCGAACTTTTGAGAAAAGCTTAGAGGTTTGGACAATGTCAAGAAAACACAATTTTTGATCTTCAAAACTACTAAAATTTAGACAACCCCTTTTTGAAAAAGTGGACTGGTCCGGTCCTGTCAAAAAAATAATAATTTTGGCCAATTTTATTTTTCTCATTATTTCGATGTACTGTTCTTTTGAAAAAGGTTACAGGTTCAGACATGTCAAGAAAAACACAATTTTTTGATCTTCAAAACTACCAAATTTAGACACCCCTTTTCTGAAAAATGTGGACTGGTCCGGACCTGTTGAAAAAAAATTAAATTTTGGCCAATTTTATTTTTCATAATTTTAATGTACTGTTCTTTTGAGAAAGCTTATTGGTTCAGACCTGTCAAGAAAACATTTTTTGATCTTCAAAACTACCCAAATTTAGACACCCCCTTTGAAAAAAAAGTGGACTGGTCCGGACCTGTTGAAAAAAATAATAATTTTGGACCATTTTATTTTTTCATAATTTCAATGCACCGAACTTTTGAGAAAGCTTACAGGTTCAGACATGTCAAGAAAACACATTTTTTGATCTTCAGAACTACCCAAATTTAGACAACCCCCTTTTTTGAAAAAGTGGACTGAACGGACCTGTCAAAAAAAAATTATTTTGGCCATTTTATTTTTTTCATAATTTCAATGCCGAGCTTTTCAAAAGCTTACAGGTTCAGACATGTCAAGAAAACAGTTGGGTTTTTTTTTGATCTTCAAAACTACCCAAATTTAGACACCCCCTTTTCTGAAAAATTAGGACTGGAATTTCTTAGGACCTGTCCAAAAAAAAAAAATATTTTGGCCATTTTATTTTTCATAATTCTGATCTACTATACTTTTGAGAAAGCTTACAGGTTTGGACGAGTCAAGAAAACACAATTTTTTGATATTCACAACTACCCAAATTTAGACACCCCCTTTTCTGTAAATGTGGACTGGTCTGGACCTGTCGAAAAAATTAAATTTTGGCCAATTTTATTTTTTCATAATTTTAATGTACTGTTCTTTTGAGAAAGCTTACAGGTTCAACAATGTCAAGAAAACACAACTTTTTGATCTTCAAAACTACCCAAATTTAGACACCCCCTTTTCTGAAAAAGTGGACTGGTCCGGACCTGTTGAAAAAAATGATAATTTTGGACCATTTTATTTTGTCATAATTTCAATGCCCCGAACTTTTGAGAAAGCTTACAGGTTTGGACCTGTAAAGAAAACACAATTTTTTTGATCTTCAGAACTACCAAAATTTAGACACCCCCTTTTTGAAAAAGTGGACTGTTCGGTCCTGTCAAAAAAAAAAAAAAATTTTGGCCAATTTTATTTTTTTTCATAATTTCGATGCCCGAGCTTTTCAAAAAAGCTTACAGGTTCAGAAATGTCAAGATAACACAATTTTTGACCTTCAAAACTACCCAAAATTTAGAAACCCCTTTTCTGAAAAAGTGGACTGGTCTGGACCTGTCGAAAAAATTAAATTTTGGCCAATTTTTTTTTTTCATAATTTTAATGTACTGTTCTTTTGAGAAAGCTTACAGGTTCAACAATGTCAAGAAAACACAATTTTTTGAACTTCAAAACTATTCAAATTTAGACACCCCTTTTCTGAAAAAAGTGGACTGGTCTGGACCTGTTGAAAAAAATAATAATTTTGGACCATTTTATTTTTTCATAATTTCAATGCCCCGAACTTTTGAGAAAGCTTACAGGTTAGGACCTGTAAAGAAAACACAATTTTTTGATCTTCAGAACTACCAAATTTAGACACCCCTTTTTTGAAAAAGTGGACTGGTCCGGACCTTTCAAAAAAAAATAATTTTGGCCAATTTATTTTTTCATAATTTTAATGTACTGTTCTTTTGAGAAAGCTTACAGGTTCAGACATGTCAAAGAAAACACAATTTTTGATCTTCAGAACTACCAAATTTAGACACCCCTTTTTTGAAAAAAGTGGACTGGTCCGTCCTGTCAAAAAAAAAATAATAATTTTGGACCATTTTATTTTTCATAATTTCAATGCTCGAACTTTTGAGAAAGCTTACAGGTTTGGACCTGTCAAGAAAACACAATTTTTGATCTTCAGAACTACTAAAATTTAGACAACCCCCTTTTTTGAAAAAGTGGACTGGTCCGGTCCTGTCAAAAAAAAAATAATTTTGGCCAATTTTATTTTCTCATTATTTCGATGGCCGAGCTTTTGAAAAAGGTTACAGGTTCAGACATGTCAAGAAAACACAATTTTTTGATCTTCAAAACTACCCAAATTTAGACATCCCCTTTTCTGTAAATGTGGACTGGTCCGGACCTGTCGAAAAAATTAAATTTTGGCCAATTTTATTTTTTCATAATTTTAATGTACTGTTCTTTTGAGAAAGCTTACAGGTTCAACAATGTCAAGAAAACACAATTTTTTGACCTTCAAAACTACTCAAATTTAGACACCCAATTTTCTGAAAAAGTGGACTGGTCCGGACCTGTCAAAAAATTAAATTTTGGCCAATTTTATTTTTTTCATAATTTCAATGCCCCGAGCTTTTGAAAAGCTTACAGGTTCAGACATGTCAAGAAAACACAATTTTTGATCTTCAGAACTACTAAAATTTAGACAACCCCTTTTTGAAAAAGTGGACTGGTCCGGTCCTGTCAAAAAAAAAAATAATTTTGGCCAATTTTATTTTTTTTCATAATTTCGATGGCTGTTCTTTTGAAAAAGGTTACAGGTTCAGACATGTCAAGAAAACACAATTTTTTGATCTTCAAAACTACCCAAATTTAGACATCCCTCTTTTCTGAAAAAGTGGACTGGTCGGACCTGTCAAAAAAAAATAAATTTTGGCCATTTTATTTTTTCATAATTTTAATGTACTGTTCTTTTGAGAAAGCTTACAGGTTCAACAATGTCAAGAAAACACATTTTTTTGATCTTCAAAACTACTCAAATTTTGACACCCCCTTTTCTGAAAAAGTGGACTGGTCCGGACCTGTTGAAAAAATGATAATTTTGGACCATTTTATTTTGTCATAATTTCAATGCCCTGAACTTTTGAAAAAGCTTACAGGTTCAGGACATTTAAAGAAAACACAATTTTTTGATCTTCAAAACTACCCAAATTTAGACACCCCTTTTTTGAAAAAAGTGGACTGGTCCGGTCCTGTCAAAAAAAAAAATAATAATTTTGGCCAATTTTATTTTTTCATAATTTCGATGGCCAAGCTTTTGAAAAGCTTAATGGTTCAGACATGTCAAGAAAACACAATTTTTGATCTTCAAAACTACCCAAATTTAGACATCCCTTTTCGAAAAAAATTATTATTATTATTATTATTTATTTCTTAGCAGACTTATCCAGGGTGACTTACAATTGTTAGAAGATATCACATTATAGATTACCAGATATCACATTATTTTTACATACAATTACCCATTCATACAGTTGGGTTTTTTTTTCTAGGTTAAAGTACCTTGTCAAACAGGTACAACAAGAAATCCCCACAATTTTGAACCCATAACCCTCTGGTCAAATTCCAAAGCCCCAACCACTTTTCCACACTGTGGCCCTGGTCGGACCTGTTGAAAAAATTAAATTTTGGCCAATTTTTTTTTTCATAATTTTAATGTACTGTTCTTTTGAGAAAGCTTACAGGTTCAGACCTGTCAAGAAAAACAATTTTTGATCTTCAAAACTACCCAAATTTAGACACCCTCTTTTCTGAAAAAAAGTGGACTGGTCCGGACCTGTTGAAAAAAATAATAATTTTGGACCATTTTATTTTTTCATAATTTCAATGATACCGAACTTTTGAGAAAGCTTACAGGTTCGGACCTGTCAAGAAAACAATTTTTTGATCTTCAGAACTACCAAAATTTAGACAACCCCTTTTTGAAAAAGTGGACTGGTCCGGACCTGTGAAAAAAAAAAAATAATTTTGGACCATTTTATTTTTTCATAATTTCAATGCCCGAACTTTTGAAAAAAGATTACAGGTCCAGACATGTCAAGAAAACACAATTTTTGATCTTCAAAACTACTCAAATTTAGACACCCCCTTTTCTGTAAAAGTGGACTGGTCCGGACCTGTCAAAAAAATTATTTTGGCCAATTTTATTTTTTTCATAATTTCAATGCCCGTTCTTTTCAAAAGCTTACAGGTTCTGACATGTCAAGAAAACACAATTTTTGATCTTCAAAACTACCCAAATTTAGACACCCCTTTTCTGAAAAAAGTGGACTGGAATGGACCTGTCAAAAAAAAAATTTTGGCCATTTTATTTTTTCATAATTTCTGATCTACTATACTTTTGAGAAAGCTTACAGGTTTGGACCTGTCAAGAAAACACAATTTTTGATCTTCAACTACCTAAAATTTAGACACCCCTTTTCTTTTAAAAAAGTGGACTGGTCCGGACCTGTCAAAAAAAAAAATTTTGGCCAATTTTATTTTTTCATAATTTTAATGTACTGTTCTTTTGAGAAAGCTTACAGGTTCAACATGTCAAGAAAAACAATTTTTTTGATCTTCAAACTACCCAAATTTAGACATCCCTTTTTCAAAAAAAAAAAAGTGGACTGGTCCGGACCTGTTGAAAAAAATAATAATTTTGGACCATTTTATTTTTCATAATTTCAATGTACCGAACTTTTGAGAAAGCTTACAGGTTAGGATTTTCAAGAAAACACAATTTTTTGATCTTCAGAACTACCAAAATTTAGACACCCCTTTTTTTGAAAAAAAGTGGACTGGTCGGTCCTGTCAAAAAAAATAATAATTTTGGCCAATTTATTTTTTCATAATTTCGATGCCGAGCTTTTGAAAAGCTTACAGGTTCAGAAATGTCAAGATAACACAATTTTTTGATCTTCAAAACTACCAAATTTAGAAAACCCCTTTTCTGTAAAAGTGGACTGGTCCGGACCTGTTGAAAAAATTAAATTTTGGCCAATTTTATTTTTTTCATAATTTTAATGTACTGTTCTTTTGAGAAAGCTTACAGGTTCAACAATGTCAAGAAAACACAATTTTTGATCTTCAAAACTACCCAAATTTAGACACCCCTTTTCTGAAAAAGTGGACTGGTCCGGACCTGTTCAAAAAAAATAATAATTTTGGACCATTTTATTTTTCATAATTTCAATGCCCCGAACTTTTGAGAAAGCTTACAGGTTAGGACCTTTAAAGAAAACACAATTTTTTGATCTTCAGAACTACCCAAATTTAGACACCCCCTTTTTTTGAAAAAGTGGACTGGTCCGGTCCTTTCAAAAAAAAATAAATTTTGGCCAATTTTATTTTTTCATAATTTTAATGTGTACTGTTCTTTGAGAAAGCTTACAGGTTCAGACATGTCAAGAAAACACAATTTTTTGATCTTCAAAACTACCCAAATTTAGACACCCCCTTTTTTGAAAAAGTGGACTGGTCCGGTCCTGTCAAAAAAAATAATAATTTTGGACCATTTTATTTTTTCATAATTTCAATGCCCCGAACTTTTGAGAAAGCTTACAGGTTTGGACCTGTCAAGAAAACACAATTTTTTGATCTTCAGAACTACTAAAATTTAGACAACCCCCTTTTTTGAAAAAGTGGACTGGTCCGGTCCTGTCAAAAAAATAATAATTTTGGCCAATTTTATTTTCTCATTATTTCGATGGCCGAGCTTTTGAAAAAGGTTACAGGTTCAGACATGTCAAGAAAACACAATTTTTTGATCTTCAAAACTACCCAAATTTAGACATCCCCTTTTCTGTAAATGTGGACTGGTCCGGACCTGTCGAAAAAATTAAATTTTGGCCAATTTTATTTTTTCATAATTTTAATGTACTGTTCTTTTGAGAAAGCTTACAGGTTCAACAATGTCAAGAAAACACAACTTTTTGATCTTCAAAACTACTCAAATTTAGACACCCAATTTTCTGAAAAAGTGGACTGGTCCGGACCTGTCGAAGAAATTAAATTTTGGCCAATTTTATTTTTTCATAATTTCGATGCCCGAGCTTTTGAAAAGCTTACAGGTTAGGACCTTTAAAGAAATCACAATTTTTTGATCTTCAGAACTACCAAATTTAGACACCCTCTTTTTTGAAAAAAGTGGACTGGTCGGTCCTGTCAAAAAAATAATAATTTTGGCCAATTTTATTTTTTCATAATTTCGATGCCAAGCTTTTGAAAAAAGCTTAATGGTTCAGACATGTCAAGAAAACACAATTTTTGATCTTCAAAACTACCCAAATTTAGACACCCCTTTTTCTGAAAAAAATTATTATTAAAAAATTATTTATTTCTTGGCAGACGCCCTTATCCAGGGTGACTTACAATTGTTAAAAGATATCACATTATAGATTATACAGATATCACATTTTTTTTTACAAAATTACCCATTCATACAGTTGGGTTTTATTGGAAAAATCTATTTAAAGTACCTTTTTCAAGGGTACAACAGCAGTGTCCCCACTGGGGATTCAGAAGAACCCATAACCCTCTGGTCAAAAGTCCAAAGACCCAACCACTTCTCCACACTGCTGCCCTGGTCCGGACCTGTTGAAAAAATTAAATTTTGGCCAATTTTATTTTTTCATAATTTTAATGTACTGTTCTTTTGAGAAAGCTTATTGGTTCAGACCTGTCAAGAAAACAATTTTTTGATCTTCAAAACTACCCAAATTTAGACACCCCTTTTCTGAAAAAGTGGACTGGTCCGGACCTGTTGAAAAAAATAATAATTTGGACCATTTTATTTTTTCATAATTTCAATGCACCGAACTTTTGAGAAAGCTTACAGGTTCGGACATGTCAAAAAAAAATTTTTTTTGATCTTCAGAACTACCAAAATTTAGACAACCCCTTTTTCTGAAAAAAGTGGACTGGTCGGTCCTGTCAAAAAAAAAAAAAATTATTTGGACCATTTTATTTTTTCATAATTTCGATGCTTGACGTTTGAAAAAGATTACAGGTCCAGACATGTCAAGAAAACACAATTTTTGATCTTCAAAACTACTCAAATTTAGACACTCCGTTTTCTGAAAAAGTGGACTGGAACGGACCTGTAAAAAAAAATTATTTTGGCCATTTTATTTTTTCATAATTTCAATGCCCGAGCTTTTCAAAAAGCTTACAGGTTCAGACATGTCAAGAAAACACAATTTTTTGATCTTCAAAACTACCAAAATTTAGACACCCCCTTTTCTGAAAAAGTGGACTGGAATGGACCTGTCAAAAAAAAATATTTTGGCCATTTTATTTTTTTCATAATTTGATCTACTATACTTTTGAGAAAGCTTACAGGTTTGGACATGTCAAGAAAACACAATTTTTTGATCTTCAAAACTACCCAAATTTAGACACCCCCTTTTCTGAAAAAAAGTGGACTGGTCTGGACCTGTTGAAAAAAAATAATAATTTTGGACCATTTTATTTTTTTCATAATTTCAATGCCCCGAACTTTTGAGAAAGCTTACAGGTTTGGACCTGTCAAAAAAAACACAATTTTTTTGATCTTCAGAACTCCTAAAATTTAGACAACCCCTTTTTGAAAAAGTGGACTGCTCCGGTCCTGTCAAAAAAAATAATAATTTTGGCCAATTTTATTTTTTCATAATTTCGATGCCCGAGCTTTTGAAAAAGCTTACAGGTTCAGAAATGTCAAGATAACACAATTTCTTGACCTTCAAAACTACCCTAATTTAGAAACCCCCTTTTCTGTAAAAGTGGACTGGTCCGGACCTGTCGAAAAAATTAAATTTTGGCCAATTTTATTTTTTCATAATTTTAATGTACTGTTCTTTTGAGAAAGCTTACAGGTTCAACAATGTCAAGAAAAACACAATTTTTGATCTTCAAAACTACTCAAATTTAGACACCCCCTTTTCTGAAAAAGTGGACTGGTCTAGACCTGTTGAAAAAAAGATAATTTTGGACCATTTTATTTTTTCATAATTTCAATGCCCTGTTCTTTTGAGAAAGCTTACAGGTTAGGACATTTAAAGAAAACACAATTTTTTGATCTTCAGAACTACCCAAATTTAGACACCCCCCTTTTTTTGAAAAAGTGGACTGGTCCGGTCCTGTCAAAAAAAAATAATAATTTGGCCAATTTTATTTTTTTATAATTTCGATGGCCGAGCTTTTGGAAAAGCTTACAGGTTCAGACATGTCAAGAAAACACAATTTTTGATCTTCAGAACTACCCAAATTTAGACATCCCCTTTTCTGTAAATTATTATTATTATTATTTGGCCAATTTATTTCATAATTTTAATGACGTTCTTATCCAAAAACTTACAGGTTCAGAAGATATCACATTATAGATTACACAGATATCACATTATTTTTATTTACAATTACCCATTCAAACAGTTGGGTTTTTATTTGAAAAAAAATAATAATAAAATTTCATTTTTTCATAATTACAACAGCGAACTTGTGAGAAACTTACAGGGATTGAACCCCAATTTTTGATCAAGAAGTCAAAAGCCCTAACCCACTTCTCCAAACTGCTGCCCTGGTCCGGACCTGTCAAAAAAATAAATTTTGGCCAATTTTATTTTTCATAATTTTAATGTACTGTTCTTTTGAGAAAGCTTACAGGTTCAGACATGTCAAGAAAACACAATTTTTTGATCTTCAAAACTACCCAAATTTAGACACCCCTTTTTCTGAAAAAGTGGACTGGTCCAGACCTGTTGAAAAAATAATAATTTTGGACCATTTTTTTTTTCGAACTTTCAATGAGAAACTTTTGTTCGGACATGTTCAAGAAAACACAATTTTTTGATCTTCAGAACTACAAAAAAAATTTAGACAACCCCTTTTTTGAAAAAAAGTGAACTGGTCCGGTCCTGTCAAAAAAATAATAATTTTGGCCAATTTTATTTTTTCATAATTTTGATAATTAACTGTTTTTGAAAAAGATTACAGGTTCAGACATGTCAAGAAAACACAATTTTTGATCTTCAAAACAACTCAAATTTAGACACTCCCTTTTCTGTAAAAGTGGACTGCTCCGGACCTGTTGAAGAAATTAAATTTTGGGCAATTTTATTTTTTCATAATTTCAATGCCCGAGCTTTTGAAAAGCTTACAGGTTCAGAAATGTCAAGAAAACAAATTTGTTGATCTTCAAAACTACCCAATTTAGACACCCCCTTTTCTGAAAAAGAGGACTGGAACGGACCTGTCAAAAAAAATATTTTGGCCATTTTAGTTTTCATAATTCCTATCTACTATACTTTTGAGAAAGCTTACAGGTTCGGACCTGTCAAGAAAACACAATTTTTTGATCTTCAAAACTACCCAAATTTAGAAACCCCTTTTCTGAAAAAGTTGGACTGGTCGGGGGACCTGTTGAAAAAAATTAAATTTTGGCCAATTTTATTTTTCATACTTTTAATGTACTGTTCTTTTCAGAAAGCTTACAGGTTCAGACATGTCAAGAAAACACAATTTTTGATCTTCAAAACTACCCAAATTTAGACACCCCCTTTTGAAAAAAGTGGACTGGTCGGTCCTGTCAAAATAAATAATAATTTTGGCCAATTTTATTTTTTTCATAATTTCGATGCCCAAGCTTTTGAAAAAAGCTTACAGGTTCAGAGATGTCAAGAAAACACAATTTTTGATCTTCAGAACTACCCAAATTTAGACACCCCCTTTTTCTGAAAAAAGTGGACTGGAATGGACCTGTAAAAAAAAAATTAAATTTTGGGCATTTTATTTTTCATAATTTTGATCCCGTTTTTCAAAAGCTTACAGTTTCTGAAATGTCAAGAAAACAAATTTTTTGATCTTCAAAACTACCCAATTTAGACACCCCCTTTTCTGAAAAAGAGGACTGGAACGGACCTGTCAAAAAAAAAATAAATTTTGGCCATTTTAGTTTTTTCATAATTCGATCTACTATACTTTTGAGAAAGCTTACAGGTTCGGACATGTCAAGAAAACACAATTTTTGATCTTCAAAACTACCCAAATTTAGACACCCCCTTTTCTGAAAAAGTGGACTGGTCTGGACCTGTTGAAAAAATAATAATTTTGGACCATTTTATTTTTCATAATTTCAATGCCCCGAACTTTTGAGAAAGCTTACAGGTTTGGACCTGTCAAAAGAAAACACAATTTTTGATCTTCAGAACTCCTAAAATTTAGACAACCCCTTTTTTTTGAAAAAAGTGGACTGGTCGGTCCTGTCAAAAAAAAAAAAATAATTTTGGCCAATTTTATTTTTCATAATTTTCGATGTACCGAGCTTTTGAAAAAAGCTTACAGGTTCAGAAATGTCAAGAAAACACAATTTTTGATCTTCAAAACTACCCAAATTTAGAAACCCCTTTTCTGAAAAAAGTGGACTGGTCCAGACCTGTCAAAAAAAATTAAATTTTGGCCAATTTTATTTTTTTTCTTTTAATTTTAATGTACTGTTTTTTTTTTCATAAGAAAGCTTACAGGTTCAACAATGTCAAGAAAACACAATTTTTGATCTTCAAAACTACCCAAATTTAGACACCCCTTTTCTGAAAAAGTGGACTGGTCCGGACCTGTTGAAAAAAATTATAATTTTGGACCATTTTATTTTTTCATAATTTCAATGCCCGAACTTTTGAGAAAGCTTACAGGTTCAGACATGTCAAGAAAACACAATTTTTTGATCTTCAGAACTACCAAATTTAGACACCCCCTTTTCTGAAAAAAAGTGGACTGGTCCGGACCTGTAAAAAAAAATTATTTTGGCCATTTTATTTTTTCATAATTTTAATGTACCGTTCTTTTCAAAAAGCTTACAGGTTCTGAAATGTCAAGAAAACAAATTTTTGATCTTCAAAACTACCCAAATTTAGACACCCCCTTTTTCTGAAAAAAGTGGACTGGTCCGGACCTGTGAAAAAAAAAAATTTTGGCCATTTTATTTTTTCATAATTTTAATCTACTATACTTTTGAGAAAGCTTACAGGTTCGGACCTGTCAAGAAAACACAATTTTTGATCTTCAAAACTACCCAAATTTAGAAACCCCCCTTTTCTGAAAAAAGTGGACTGGTCCAGACCTGTTGAAAAAAAATAAAATTTTGGCCAATTTTATTTTTTTCATAATTTTAATGTACTGTTCTTTTGAGAAAGCTTACAGGTTCAGACATGTCAAGAAAACACAATTTTTGATCTTCAAAACTACCCAAATTTAGACACCCCCTTTTTGAAAAAAGTGGACTGGTCGGACCTGTCAAAAAAAATAATTTCTGGCCAATTTTATTTTTCATATTTTTTTTAATGCCTGTTCTTTTGAGAAAGCTTACAGGTTCAGACATGTCAAGAAAAACACAATTTTTGATCTTCAGAACTACCAAAATTTAGACACCCCCCTTTTTTTGAAAAAAGTGGAATGGTCGGACCTGTCAAAAAAATTAAATTTTGGCCAATTTTATTTTTCATAATTTTAATGTACTGTTCTTTTGAGAAAGCTTACAGGTTCGGACATGTCAAGAAAACACATTTTTTTTGATCTTCAAACTACCCAAATTTATACACCCCTTTTTTTTTCTGAAAAAAGTGGACTGGTTCGGACCTGTCGAAAAAATTAAATTTTGGCCAATTTTATTTTTTTATAATTTTAATGTACTGTTCTTCTGAGAAAGCTTATAGGTTTGGACCTGTCTAGAAAACACATTTTTTTGATCTTCAGAACTACCAAAATTTAGACATCCCCCTTTTTTAAAAAAGTGGACTGGTCCGGTCCTGTCAAAAAAGAAATAGTAATTTTGGCCAATTTTATTTTTTCATAATTTAATGATGCTGAACTTTTGAGAAAGCTTACAGGTTCAGACATGTCAAGAAAACACAATTTTTGATCTTCAAAACTACCCAAATTTAGACACCCCTTTTCTGAAAAAGTGGACTGGTCCGGACCTGTTGAAAAAATAATAATTTTGGGCCATTTCATTTTTTTCATAATTTCAATGCCCCCGAACTTTTGAGAAAGCTTACAGGTTCAGACCTGTCAAAGAAAACACAATTTTTGATCTTCAGAACTACCAAAATTTAGACACCCCCTTTTTTAAAAAGTGGACTGGTCCGGTCCTGTCAAAAAAAATAATAATTTTGGCCAATTTTATTTTTTCATAATTTTGATGCCCGAGCTTTGAAAAAAGCTTACAGGTTCAGACATGTCAAGAAAACACAATATTTTGATCTTCAAACTACCCAAATTTAGACACCCCTTTTCTGTAAAAGTGGACTGGTCCGGACCTGTCAAAAAAATTAAATTTTTGCCAATTTTATTTTTTCATAATTTTAATGTACTGTTCTTTTGAGAAAGCTTACAGGTTCAGACATGTCAAGAAAACACAATTTTTTGATCTTCAAAACTACCAAAATTTAGACACCCTCTTGAAAAAAAAAAAGTGGACTGGTCCGGACCTGTCAAAAAAAATAATAATTTTGGCCAATTTCATTTTTTCATTATTTCGATGCCCGAGCTTTTGAAAAAGCTTACAGGTCAGACATGTCAAGAAAACACAATTTTTTGATCTTCAGAACTACCAAAATTTAGACATCCCCTTTTTTTTAAAAGTGGAATGGTCCGGACCTGTCGAAAAAATTAAATTTTTGCCAATTTTATTTTTTCATACTTTTAATGTACTGTTCTTTTCAGAAAGCTTACAGGTTCAGACATGTCAAGAAAACACAATTTATTGATCTTCAAAACTACCCAAATTTAGACATCCCCTTTTTTTTAAAAGTGGAATGGTCCGGACCTGTTGAAAAAAATAATAATTTTGGGCCATTTCATTTTTTCATAATTTCAATGCCCGAACTTTTGAGAAAGCTTACAGGTTCAGACATGTCAAGAAAACACAATATTTTGATCTTCAAAACTACCCAAATTTAGACACCCCTCTTTTCTGTAAAAGTGGACTGGTCCGGACCTGTCAAAAAAAATTAAATTTTGGCCTATTTTATTTTTTCATACTTTTAATGTACTGTTCTTTTGAAAAAGCTTACAGGTTCAGACATGTCAAGAAAACACAATTTTTTGATCTTCAAAACTACCCAAATTTAGACACCCTTTTTTTGAAAAAGTGGACTGGTCGGTCCTGTCAAAAAAAATAATAATTTTGCCAATTTTATTTTTCATAATTTCGATGCCGAACTTTTGAAAAAGCTTACAGGTTCAGACATGTCAAGAAAACACAATTTTTTGATCTTCAAAACTACCAAAATTTAGGCACCCCCTTTTCTGAAAAAGTGGACTGGTCCGGACCTGTCAAAAAAAATAATAATTTTGGGCCATTTCATTTTTTCATAATTTCAATGCCCCGACCTTTTGAAAAAGCTTACAGGTTCAGACATGTCAAGAAAACACAATATTTTGATCTTCAAAACTACCCAAATTTAGACACCCTCTTTTCTGTAAAAGTGGACTGGTCCGGACCTGTCCAAAAAATTACATTTTGGCCAATTTAATTTTTTCATAATTTCAATGCCCCGAACTTTTGAGAAAGCTTACAGGTTCAGACCTGTCAAGAAAACACAATTTTTTGATCTTCAGAACTACCAAAATTTAAACACCCCCCTTTTTTGAAAAAGTGGACTGGTCCGGTCCACAAAAAAAAAATAATAATTTTGGCCAATTTTATTTTTTCATAATTTTAATGTACTGTTCTTTTGAGAAAGCTTACAGGTTCAGACATGTCAAGAAAACACAATTTTTTGATCTTCAAAACTACCAAAATTTAGACAGCCCCTTTTCTAAAAAAGTGGACTGGTCCGGACCTGTTGAAAAAAATAATAATTTTGGGCCATTTCATTTTTTCATAATTTCAATGCCCCGAACTTTTGAGAAAGCTTAGAGGTTCAGACTTGTCAAGAAAACACAATTTTTTGATCTTCAGAACTACCAAAATTTAGACACCCCCCTTTTTTGAAAAAGTGGACTGGTCCGGTCCTGTCAAAAAAAATAATAATTTTGGCCAATTTCATTTTTTCATTATTTCGATGCCCGAGCTTTTGAAAAAGCTTACAGGTTCAGACATGTCAAGAAAACACAATTTTTTGATCTTCAAAACTACCCAAATTTAGACACCCCCTTTTCTGAAAAAAGTGGACTGGTCGGACCTGTCAAAAAAAAAAATTAAATTTTTGGCCAATTTTATTTTTTCATACTTTTAATGTACTGTTCTTTTGAGAAAGCTTACAGGTTCAGACATGTCAAGAAAACACAATTTTTTGATCTTCAAAACTACCCAAATTTAGACACCCCCTTTTTTTGAAAAAGTGGACTGGTCCGGTCCTGTCAAAATAAATAATAATTTTGGCCAATTTTATTTTTTCATAATTTCAATGCCCGAGCTTTTGAAAAAGCTTACAGGTTCAGAGAGGTCAAGAAAACACAATTTTTGATCTTCAGAACTACCAAAATTTAGACACCCCCTTTTCTGAAAAAGTGGACTGGTCCGGACCTGTTGAAAAAAAAATAATAATTTTGGGCCATTTCATTTTTTCATAATTTTCAATGCCCGAACTTTTGAGAAAGCTTACAGGTTCAGACATGTCAAGAAAACACAATTTTTTGATCTTCAAAACTACCCAAATTTAGACACCCCCTTTTCTGAAAAAGTGGACTGGTCCGGACCTGTTGAAAAAAATTAAATTTTGGCCAATTTTATTTTTTCATAATTTCAATGTACTGTTTTTGAGAAAGCTTACAGGTTCAGACATGTCAAGAAAACACAATTTTTTGATCTTCAAAACTACCAAAATTTAAACACCCCCTTTTTTTTGAAAAAAAGTGGACTGGTCCGGACCTGTCAAAAAAAAATAATTTTGGCCAATTTTATTTTTTCATAATTTTAATGTACTGTTCTTTTGAAAGCTTACAGGTTCAGACATGTCAAGAAAACACAATTTTTGATCTTCAAAACTACCCAAATTTAGACACCCCCTTTTCTAAAAAAGTGGACTGGTCCGGACCTGTTAAAAAAAAAATAATAATTTTGGGCCATTTTATTTTTTTTCATAATTTTAATGCCCTGTTCTTTTGAAAAAGCTTACAGGTTCAGACATGTCAAGAAAACACAATTTTTTGATCTTCAAAACTACCCAAATTTAGACACCCCCTTTTCTGTGAAAAAAGTGGACTGGTCTGGACCTGTAAAAAAAAAATTAATTTTGGCCAATTTTATTTTTCATAATTTTAATGTACTGTTCTTTTCAGAAAGCTTACAGGTTCAGACATGTCAAAGAAAACACAATTTTTGATCTTCAAAACTACCCAAATTTAGACACCCCTTTTCTGAAAAAAAGTGGACTGGTCCGGACCTGTCAAAAAAAATTACATTTTGGCCAATTTTATTTTTTCATAATTTTAATGTACTGTTCTTTTGAAAAAAGCTTACAGGTTCAGACATGTCAAGAAAACACAATTTTTGATCTTCAAAACTAAAAAATTTAGACACCCCCTTTTCTGAAAAAAAGTGGACTGGTCCGGACCTGTCAAAAAAAATAATAATTTTGGCCAATTTTATTTTTCATAATTTTAATGTACTGTTCTTTTGAGAAAGCTTACAGGTTCAGACATGTCAAGAAAACACAATTTTTGATCTTCAAAACTACCAAAATTTAGACACCCCCTTTTCTGAAAAAGTGGACTGGTCGGACCTCAAAAAAAAATAATAATTTTGGCCAATTTATTTTTTCATTATTTCAATGTACCCCGAGCTTTTTGAAAAGCTTACAGGTTCAGACATGTCAAGAAAACACAATTTTTTGATCTTCAGAACTACCAAAATTTAGACACCCCCTTTTTGAAAAAGTGGACTGGTCGGACCTGTCAAAAAAAATAAATTTTGGCCAATTTTATTTTTTCATACTTTTAATGTACTGTTCTTTTGAGAAAGCTTACAGGTTCAGACATGTCAAGAAAACACAATTTTTGATCTTCAAAACTACCCAAATTTAGACACCCCCTTTTTCTGTAAAAGTGGACTGGTCGGACCTGTCAAAAAAAATTAAATTTTGGCCAATTTTATTTTTCATAATTTTAATGCCTGTTCTTTTGAGAAAGCTTACAGGTTCAGACATGTCAAGAAAACACAATTTTTTGATCTTCAAAACTACCCAAATTTAGACACCCCCCTTTTTTGAAAAAAAAAAGTGGACTGGTCGGACCTGTCAAAAAAATTATAATTTTGGCCAATTTTATTTTTTCATAATTTTAATGCTGTTCTTTTGAAAAAAGCTTACAGGTTCAGACATGTCAAGAAAACACAATTTTTTGATCTTCAGAACTACCAAAATTTAGACACCCCCTTTTCTGAAAAAAGTGGACTGGTCCGGACCTGTCAAAAAAAAAATAATAATTTTGGGCCATTTCATTTTTTTCATAATTTCAATGCCCTGAACTTTTGAGAAAGCTTACAGGTTCAGACATGTCAAGAAAACACAATTTTGATCTTCAAAACTACCCAAATTTAGACACCCCCTTTTTCTGAAAAAGTGGACTGGTCCGGACCTGTCAAAAAAAATAATAATTTTGGCCAATTTTATTTTTTCATAATTTTAATGTACTGTTCTTTTTGAGAAAGCTTACAGGTTCAGACATGTCAAGAAAACACAATTTTTGATCTTCAAAACTACCCAAAATTTAGACACCCCTTTTTTCTGAAAAAGTGGACTGGTCCGGTCCTGTCAAAAAAAAAATAATTTTGGCCAATTATATTTTTTCATAATTTCGATGCCCGAGCTTTTGAAAAAGCTTACAGGTTCAGACATGTCAAGAAAACACAATTTTTTGATCTTCAGAACTACCAAAATTTAGAAACCCCCTTTTCTGTAAAAGTGGACTGGTCCGGACCTGTCAAAAAAAAAATAATTTTGGGCAATTTCATTTTTCATAATTTTCAATGCCCGAACTTTTGAGAAAGCTTACAGGTTCAGACCTGTCAAGAAAACACAATTTTTTGATCTTCAAAACTACCCAAATTTAGACACCCCCTTTTTTGTGAAAAAGTGGACTGGTCCGGACCTGTCAAAAAAATAAAATTTTGGCCATTTTATTTTTTCATAATTTTTAATGTACTGTTCTTTTTTGAGAAAGCTTACAGGTTCAGACATGTCAAGAAAACACAATTTTTTGATCTTCAAAACTACCCAAATTTAGACAGCCCCTTTTCTGAAAAAGTGGACTGGTCCGGACCTGTCAAAAAATTAAATTTTGGCCAATTTTATTTTTTCATAATTTTAATGTACTGTTCTTTTGAGAAAGCTTACAGGTTCAGACATGTCAAGAAAACACAATTTTTGATCTTCAAAACTACCCAAATTTAGACACCCCTTTTCTGAAAAAAGTGGACTGGTCCGGACCTGTTGAAAAAATAATAATTTTGGGCCATTTCATTTTTCATAATTTCAATGCCCGAACTTTTGAGAAAGCTTACAGGTTCAGACCTGTCAAGAAAACACAATTTTTGATCTTCAGAACTACCAAAATTTAGACACCCCCTTTTCTGAAAAAAGTGGACTGGTCCGGACCTGTTGAAAAAAATAATAATTTTGGGCCATTTCATTTTTCATAATTTCAATGCCCCGAACTTTTGAGAAAGCTTACAGGTTCAGACATGTCAAGAAAACACAATATTTTGATCTTCAAAACTACCCAAATTTAGACACCCCTTTTCTGAAAAAGTGGACTGGTCCGGACCTGTTGAAAAAAATAATAATTTTGGGCCATTTCATTTTTTCATAATTTCAATGCCGAACTTTTGAGAAAGCTTACAGGTTCAGACCTGTCAAGAAAACACAATTTTTGATCTTCAAAACTACCCAAATTTAGACACCCCCCTTTTTTGAAAAAGTGGACTGGTCGGACCTGTCAAAAAAATAATAATTTTGGCCAATTTTATTTTTTCATAATTTTAATGTACTGTTTTTGAAAAAGCTTACAGGTTCAGACATGTCAAGAAAACACAATTTTTTGATCTTCAAAACTACCCAAATTTAGAAACCCCCTTTTTGAAAAAAGTGGACTGGTCCGGACCTGTCAAAAAAAATAATAATTTTGGGCCATTTCATTTTTTCATAATTTTAATGTACTGTTCTTTTGAGAAAGCTTACAGGTTCAGACATGTCAAGAAAACACAATTTTTTGATCTTCAAAACTACCCAAATTTAGAAACCCCCTTTTCTGAAAAAAGTGGACTGGTCTGGACCTGTCAAAAAAAAAATAATAATTTTGGGCCATTTTATTTTTCATAATTTCAATGCCCGTTCTTTTGAAAAAGCTTACAGGTTCAGACATGTCAAGAAAACACAATTTTTGATCTTCAAAACTACCCAAATTTAGAACCCCTTTTTCTGAAAAAAAAAAGTGGACTGGTCGGACCTCAAAAAAAAAAATTATAATTTTGGCCAATTTTATTTTTTCATAATTTTAATGTACTGTTTTTTGAGAAAGCTTACAGGTTCAGACATGTCAAGAAAACACAATTTTTGATCTTTCAAACTACCAAAATTTAGACACCCCTTTTCTGAAAAAGTGGACTGGTCGGACCTGTCGAAAAAAAAAATAAATTTTGGCCAATTTTTTTTTTCATAATTTTAATGTACTGTTCTTTTGAGAAAGCTTACAGGTTCAGACATGTCAAGAAAACACAATTTTTTGATCTTCAGAACTACCAAAATTTAGACACCCCCCTTTTCTGAAAAAGTGGACTGGTCCAGACCTGTCAAAAAAAATAATAATTTTGGGCCATTTTTTTTTTCATAATTTCAATGTACTGTTCTTTTTGAGAAAGCTTACAGGTTCAGACATGTCAAGAAAACACAATATTTTTGATCTTCAAAACTACCCAAATTTAGACACCCCTTTTCTGAAAAAGTGGACTGGTCCGGACCTGTCAAAAAAAAAATAATAATTTTGGGCCATTTTATTTTTTCATAATTTCAATGCCCTGAACTTTTGAGAAAGCTTACAGGTTCAGACCTGTCAAGAAAACACATTTTTTGATCTTCAAAACTACCAAAATTTAGACACCCTTTTTTTGAAAAAGTGGACTGGTCCGTCCTGTCAAAAAAAATAATAATTTTGGCCAATTTTATTTTTCATAATTTTAATGCCTGTTCTTTTGAAAAAGCTTACAGGTTCAGACATGTCAAGAAAACACAATTTTTTGATCTTCAAAACTACCCAAATTTAGAAACCCCCTTTTCTGAAAAAAGTGGACTGGTCCGGACCTGTCGAAAAAAAAATAATTTTGGGCCATTTTATTTTTTTCATAATTTTAATGTACTGTTCTTTTGAGAAAGCTTACAGGTTCAGACATGTCAAGAAAACACAATTTTTGATCTTCAAAACTACCAAAATTTAGAAACCCCCCTTTTCTGAAAAAAGTGGACTGGTCTGGACCTGTCAAAAAAAAATAATAATTTTGGGCCATTTCATTTTTTCATAATTTCAATGCCCGAACTTTTGAAAAAGCTTACAGGTTCAGACATGTCAAGAAAACACAATATTTTTGATCTTCAAAACTACCCAAATTTAGACACCCCCTTTTGAAAAAAAGTGGACTGGTCCGACCTGTCAAAAAAAAAATAATTTTTGGCCAATTTTATTTTTTTCATAATTTTAATGTACTGTTTTTTGAGAAAGCTTACAGGTTCAGACCTGTCAAGAAAACACAATTTTTTGATCTTCAGAACTACCAAAATTTAGACACCCCCTTTTCTGAAAAAAGTGAACTGGTCGGACCTGTCAAAAAAAAATTAAATTTTTGCCAATTTTATTTTTTCATAATTTTAATGTACTGTTCTTTTCAGAAAGCTTACAGGTTCAGACATGTCAAGAAAACACAATTTTTTGATCTTCAGAACTACCCAAATTTAGACACCCCCTTTTCTGAAAAAAGTGGACTGGTCCGGTCCTGTCAAAAAAAAAATAATAATTTTGGCCAATTTTATTTTTTTCATAATTTAATGCCCGAGCTTTTGAAAAAGCTTACAGGTTCAGACATGTCAAGAAAACACAATTTTTGATCTTCAAAACTACCCAAATTTAGAAACCCCTTTTCTGAAAAAGTGGACAGGTCCGGACCTGTCGAAAAAATAATAATTTTTGGGCCATTTCATTTTTTCATAATTTCAATGCCTGAACTTTTGAGAAAGCTTACAGGTTCAGACCTGTCAAGAAAACACAATTTTTGATCTTCAAAACTACCAAAATTTAGACACCCCCTTTTCTGAAAAAAGTGGACTGGTCCGGACCTGTCAAAAAAAATTAAATTTTGGCCAATTTTATTTTTCATAATTTTAATACTGTTCTTTTGAGAAAGCTTACAGGTTCAGACCTGTCAAGAAAACACAATTTTTTGATCTTCAAAACTACCCAAATTTAGACACCCCTTTTTTTTGAAAAAGTGGACTGGTCCGGTCCTGTCAAAATAAATAATAATTTTGGCCAATTTTATTTTTCATAATTTCGATGCCGAGCTTTTGAAAAAAGCTTACAGGTTCAGACATGTCAAGAAAACACAATTTTTTGATCTTCAAACTACCAAAATTTAGAAACCCCTTTTCTGAAAAAGTGGACTGGTCCGGACCTGTCGAAAAAATAATAATTTTGGCCATTTCATTTTTTTCATAATTTCAATGCCCCGAACTTTTGAGAAAGCTTACAGGTTCAGACCTGTCAAGAAAACACAATTTTTTGATCTTCAAAACTACCAAAATTTAGACACCCCATTTTTTTTTTTGAAAAAGTGGACTGGTCCGGTCCTGTCAAAAAAAATTAAATTTTGGGCCAATTTTATTTTTCATAATTTTAATGTACTGTTCTTTTCAAAAAGCTTACAGGTTCAGACATGTCAAGAAAACACAATTTTTGATCTTCAAAACTACCCAAATTTTTAGACCCCCCTTTTCTGAAAAAGTGGACTGGTCGGTCCTGTCAAAAAAATAAAATTTTGGCCAATTTTATTTTTTTTTCATAATTTTTTAATGTCCGAGCTTTTGAAAAAGCTTACAAGTTCAGAGGTCAAGAAAACACAATTTTTGATCTTCAGAACTACCAAAATTTAGAAACCCCTTTTCTGAAAAAGTGGACTGGTCCGGACCTGTGAAAAAAATAATAATTTTGGGCCATTTCATTTTTTTCATAATTTCAATGCCCTGAACTTTTGAGAAAGCTTACAGGTTCAGACATGTCAAGAAAACACAATTTTTTGATCTTCAAAACTACCCAAATTTAGACACCCCTTTTCTGAAAAAAGTGGACTGGTCCGGACCTGTCGAAAAAAATTAAATTTTGGCCAATTTTATTTTTTTCATAATTTCAATGTACTGTTCTTTTCAGAAAGCTTACAGGTTCAGACATGTCAAGAAAACACAATTTTTTGATCTTCAAAACTACCCAAATTTAGACACCCCTTTTCTGTAAAAGTGGACTGGTCCGGACCTGTTCAAAAAAAATTAAATTTTGGGCCATTTTATTTTTCATAATTTCAATGTACTGTTCTTTTGAGAAAGCTTACAGGTTCAGACATGTCAAGAAAACACAATTTTTTGATCTTCAAAACTACCAAAATTTAGACACCCCCTTTTCTGAAAAAAAAGTGGACTGGTCCGGACCTGTGAAAAAAAATAATAATTTTGGGCCATTTCATTTTTTTCATAATTTCAATGCCCGAACTTTTGAGAAAGCTTACAGGTTCAGACATGTCAAGAAAACACAATTTTTGATCTTCAAAACTACCAAAATTTAGACACCCCCTTTTCTGAAAAAGTGGACTGGTCCGGACCTGTCGAAAAAAAATAATAATTTTGGGCCAATTTCATTTTTCATAATTTCAATGCCTCGAACTTTTGAGAAAGCTTACAGGTTCAGACCTGTCAAGAAAACACAATTTTTTGATCTTCAGAACTACCAAAATTTAGACACCCCCCTTTTCTGAAAAAGTGGACTGGTCCGGACCTGTCAAAAAAAAATTAAATTTTGGCCAATTTTATTTTTTCATAATTTTAATGTACTGTTCTTTTGAGAAAGCTTACAGGTTCAGACATGTCAAGAAAACACAATTTTTTGATCTTCAAAACTACCCAAATTTAGAAACCCCCTTTTCTGAAAAAGTGGACTGGTCTGGACCTGTCAAAAAAATAATAATTTTTGGCCAATTTTATTTTTTCATAATTTCAATGCCCCGAACTTTTGAGAAAGCTTACAGGTTCAGACCTGTCAAGAAAACACAATTTATTGATCTTCAAAACTACCCAAATTTAGACACCCCCCTTTATTGAAAAAGTGGACTGGTCCGGACCTGTCAAAATAAATAATAATTTTGGCCAATTTTATTTTTTCATAATTTTAATGCCCGTTCTTTTGAAAAAGCTTACAGGTTCAGACATGTCAAGAAAACACAATTTTTGATCTTCAGAACTACCCAAATTTAGAAACCCCCTTTTCTGAAAAAGTGGACTGGTCCGGACCTGTCAAAAAAATAATAATTTTGGGCCATTTCATTTTTTTCATAATTTCAATGCCCGAACTTTTGAAAAGCTTACAGGTTCAGACCTGTCAAGAAAACACTGAATTTTTGATCTTCAAAACTACCCAAATTTAGACACCCCTTTTTTGAAAAAGTGGACTGGTCCGGTCCTGTCAAAATAAATAATAATTTTGGCCAATTTTATTTTTCATAATTTTAATGTACTGTTCTTTTGAAAAAAGCTTACAGGTTCAGACATGTCAAGAAAACACAATTTTTTGATCTTCAAAACTACCCAAATTTAGACACCCCTTTTTTGAAAAAGTGGACTGGTCCGGACCTGTCAAAAAAATAATAATTTTGGCCAATTTTATTTTTTCATAATTTCAATGCCCTGAACTTTTGAAAAAGCTTACAGGTTCAGACATGTCAAGAAAACACAATTTTTTGATCTTCAAAACTACCAAAATTTAGACACCCCCTTTTCTAAAAAAGTGGACTGGTCCGGACCTGTCGAAAAAAATTAAATTTTTGGCCATTTTATTTTTTCATAATTTCAATGTACTGTTCTTTTGAGAAAGCTTACAGGTTCAGACATGTCAAGAAAACACAATTTTTGATCTTCAAAACTACCCAAATTTAGACACCCCTTTTTCTGAAAAAGTGGACTGGTCCGGACCTGTCGAAAAAAATAATAATTTTGGCCAATTTTTTTTTTTTCATAATTTCAATGCCCTGAACTTTTGAGAAAGCTTACAGGTTCAGACATGTCAAGAAAACACAATTTTTGATCTTCAAAACTACCAAAATTTAGACACCCCTTTTTTGAAAAAAGTGGACTGGTCCGGACCTGTCAAAAAAAAAATAATAATTTTGGCCAATTTCATTTTTTTCATAATTTCAATGTACCGAACTTTTGAAAAAGCTTACAGGTTCAGACATGTCAAGAAAACACAATTTTTGATCTTCAAAACTACCCAAATTTAGACACCCCCTTTTTCTGAAAAAAGTGGACTGGTCCGGACCTGTCAAAAAAAAAATAATTTTTGGGCCATTTTCATTTTTTCATAATTTCAATGCCCCGAACTTTTGAGAAAGCTTACAGGTTCAGACCTGTCAAGAAAACACAATTTTTGATCTTCAAAACTACCAAAATTTAGAACCCCCCTTTTCTGAAAAAAGTGGACTGGTCCAGACCTGTCAAAAAAAATAATAATTTTGGCCAATTTCATTTTTCATAATTTCAATACTATGAACTTTTGAAAAAGCTTACAGGTTCAGACATGTCAAAGAAAACACAATTTTTTGATCTTCAAAACTACCAAAATTTAAACACCCCCTTTTCTGAAAAAGTGGACTGGTCCGGACCTGTCAAAAAAATAATAATTTTGGCCAATTTATTTTTTCATAATTTCAATGCCCGTTCTTTTGAAAAAGCTTACAGGTTCAGACATGTCAAGAAAACACAATTTTTGATCTTCAAAACTACCCAAATTTAGACACCCCCTTTTCTGAAAAAAGTGGACTGGTCGGACCTGTCAAAAAAATAAATTTTGGGCCATTTCATTTTTTCATAATTTCAATGCCCTGAACTTTTGAGAAAGCTTACAGGTTCAGACATGTCAAGAAAACACAATATTTTGATCTTCAGAACTACCCAAAATTTAGACACCCCCTTTTCTGTAAAAAGTGGACTGGTCCGGACCTGTTGAAAAAAATTAAATTTTGGCCAATTTTATTTTTTTTCATAATTTCAATGTACTGTTCTTTTGAGAAAGCTTACAGGTTCAGACATGTCAAGAAAACACAATATTTTGATCTTCAAAACTACCCAAATTTAGACACCCCCCTTTTTTGAAAAAGTGGACTGGTCCGGTCCTGTCAAAAAAATAATAATTTTGGCCAATTTTATTTTTCATAATTTTAATGCCTGTTCTTTTGAAAAGCTTACAGGTTCAGACATGTCAAAAAAACACAATTTTTTGATCTTCAAAACTACCAAAATTTAGACCCCCCTTTTCTGAAAAAGTGGACTGGTCCGGACCTGTCGAAAAAAAATAATAATTTTGGGCAATTTTATTTTTTTCATAATTTTCAATGCCTGTTCTTTTGAGAAAGCTTACAGGTTCAGACCTGTCAAGAAAACACAATTTTTGATCTTCAGAACTACCAAAATTTAGACACCCCTTTTCTGTAAAAGTGGACTGGTCCGGACCTGTCAAAAAAAAAAAATTTTGGCCCATTTTATTTTTCATAATTTTAATGCCCTGTTCTTTTGAGAAAGCTTACAGGTTCAGACCTGTCAAGAAAACACAATATTTTGATCTTCAAAACTACCCAAATTTAGAAACCCCCTTTTCTGTAAAAAAGTGGACTGTCTGGACCTGTCAAAAAAATTAATAATTTTGGCCAATTTTATTTTTCATAATTTTAAATACTGTTCTTTTTGAAAAAGCTTACAGGTTCAGACATGTCAAAGAAAACACAATTTTTGATCTTCAAAACTACCAAAATTTAAACACCCCCTTTTGAAAAAAAGTGGACTGGTCCGGACCTGTCAAAAAAAATAAAATTTTGGCCAATTTTTTTTTTCATACTTTTTAATGTACTGAACTTTTGAGAAAGCTTACAGGTTCAGACATGTCAAGAAAACACAATTTTTTGATCTTCAAAACTACCAAAATTTAGACACCCCTTTTCTGAAAAAGTGGACTGGTCCGGACCTAAAAAAAAAAAATTAAATTTTTGGCCATTTTATTTTTCATAATTTTAATGCCCTGTTCTTTTCAAAAAGCTTACAGGTTCAGACATGTCAAGAAAACACAATTTTTGATCTTCAGAACTACCAAAATTTAGACACCCCTTTTTCTGAAAAAGTGGACTGGTCCGGACCTGTTGAAAAAAAATAATAATTTTGGGCCATTTTATTTTTCATAATTTCAATGCCCCGAACTTTTGAAAAAGCTTACAGGTTCAGACATGTCAAGAAAACACAATTTTTTGATCTTCAAACTACCAAAATTTAGACACCCCCTTTTCTGTAAAAGTGGACTGGTCGGACCTGTCGAAAAAAAATTAAATTTTGGGCCCATTTTATTTTTCATACTTTCAATGTACTGTTCTTTTGAGAAAGCTTACAGGTTCAGACCTGTCAAGAAAACACAATTTTTGATCTTCAGAACTACCAAAATTTAAACACCCCCTTTTTTGTGAAAAAGTGGACTGGTCGGACCTGTCAAAAAAAAAAATAATTTTGGCCAATTTTATTTTTCATAATTTTAATGTACTGTTCTTTTGAAAAAGCTTACAGGTTCAGACATGTCAAGAAAACACAATATTTTGATCTTCAAAACTACCCAAATTTAGAGACCCCTTTTCTGAAAAAGTGGACTGGTCGGACCTGTCAAAAAAATAATAATTTTGGCCAATTTTATTTTTCATAATTTCAATTCAATGCCTGTTCTTTTGAAAAAGCTTACAGGTTCAGACCTGTCAAGAAAACACAATTTTTTGATCTTCAAAACTACCAAAATTTAAACACCCCTTTTGAAAAAAGTGGACTGGTCCGGACCTGTCAAAAAAAAAAAAAAATTTTGGCCAATTATATTTTTTCATAATTTTAATGTACTGTTCTTTGAAAAAGCTTACAGGTTCAGACATGTCAAGAAAACACAATATTTTGATCTTCAAAACTACCAAAATTTAGAGACCCCCTTTTCTGTAAAAGTGGACTGGTCCGGACCTGTCGAAAAAATTAAATTTTGGCCAATTTTATTTTTTCATACTTTTAATGTACTGTTCTTTTGAAAAAGCTTACAGGTTCAGACATGTCAAGAAAACACAATTTTTTGATCTTCAAAACTACCCAAATTTAGACACCCCTTTTCTGAAAAAAGTGGACTGGTCAATTTTTGACCTGTCAAAAAAAAAATAATAATTTTGGGCCAATTTTTTTTTTTTCATAATTTCGAATACTGAGCTTTTGAAAAAGCTTACAGGTTCAGACATGTCAAGAAAACACAATTTTTTTGATCTTCAAAACTACAAAAAATTTAGACACCCCCCTTTTCTAAAAAAGTGGACTGGTCCGGACCTGTCGAAAAAAAATTAAATTTTGGCCAATTTCATTTTTTTCATAATTTTTAATGTACTGTTCTTTTGAGAAAGCTTACAGGTTCAGACATGTCAAGAAAACACAATTTTTGATCTTCAAAACTACCAAAATTTAGACACCCCTTTTCTGAAAAAGTGGACTGGTCGGACCTGTCAAAAAAATTAAATTTTGGCCAATTTTATTTTTTCATAATTTTAATACCCTGTTCTTTTGAGAAAGCTTACAGGTTCAGACATGTCAGAAAACACAATTTTTGATCTTCAGAACTACCAAAATTTAGACACCCACTTTTTCTGAAAAAAGTGGACTGGTCCGGACCTGTTGAAAAAAAATAATTTTGGGCCATTTCATTTTTTCATAATTTCAATGCCTGAACTTTTGAGAAAGCTTACAGGTTCAGACATGTCAAGAAAACACAATATTTTGATCTTCAAAACTACCCAAATTTAAGACCCCCTTTTCTAAAAAAAAGTGGACTGGTCGGACCTGTCAAAAAAAATTAATAATTTTGGCCAATTTTATTTTTCATAATTTTTAATGTACTGTTCTTTTGAGAAAGCTTACAGGTTCAGACATGTCAAGAAAACACAATTTTTGATCTTCAAAACTACCCAAATTTAGACCCCCTTTTCTGAAAAAAAGTGGACTGGTCCGGACCTGTTGAAAAAAATTAAATTTTGGCCAATTTTATTTTTTTCATAATTTTAATGCCTGTTCTTTTGAGAAAGCTTACAGGTTCAGACATGTCAAGAAAACACAATTTTTGATCTTCAAAACTACCCAAATTTAGACACCCCTTGAAAAAAAAAGTGGACTGGTCCGGACCTGTCAAAAAAAATTAATTTTGGCCAATTTTATTTTTCATAATTTTAATGCCTGTTCTTTTGAGAAAGCTTACAGGTTCAGACCTGTCAAGAAAACACAATTTTGATCTTCAGAACTACCAAAATTTAGACACCCCCTTTTTTGAAAAAGTGGACTGGTCGGACCTGTCAAAATAAATAATAATTTTGGCCAATTTTATTTTTTCATAATTTCAATGCCCGAACTTTTGAGAAAGCTTACAGGTTCAGACATGTCAAGAAAACACAATTTTTGATCTTCAGAACTACCAAAATTTAGACACCCCTTTTCTGAAAAAAGTGGACTGGTCCGGACCTGTCAAAAAAAAATAAAATTTTGGCCAATTTTATTTTTTCATAATTTTAATGTACTGTTCTTTTGAGAAAGCTTACAGGTTCAGACATGTCAAGAAAACACAATTTTTTGATCTTCAGAACTACCAAAATTTAGACACCCCCTTTTCTGAAAAAGTGGACTGGTCCGGACCTGTCGAAAAAAATAATAATTTTGGCCAATTTTATTTTTCATAATTTTAATGCCTGAACTTTTGAGAAAGCTTACAGGTTCAGACCTGTCAAGAAAACACAATTTTTTGATCTTCAGAACTACCAAAATTTAGACACCCCCTTTTCTGTAAAAGTGGACTGGTCCGGACCTGTCAAAAAAAATAAAATTTTGGCCAATTTTATTTTTTTCATACTTTTAATGTACTGTTCTTTTTGAAAAGCTTACAGGTTCAGACATGTCAAGAAAACACAATTTTGATCTTCAAAACTACCCAAATTTAGAAACCCCTTTTCTGTAAAAAGTGGACTGGTCCGGACCTGTGAAAAAAAAAAAATAATTTTGGGCCATTTCATTTTTTCATAATTTCAATGCCCTGAACTTTTGAGAAAGCTTACAGGTTCAGACATGTCAAGAAAAACACAATTTTTGATCTTCAGAACTACCAAAATTTAGACACCCCTTTTTCTGAAAAAAGTGGACTGGTCCGGACCTGTCAAAAAAAAATAAAAATTTTGGCCAATTTTTTTTTTCATAATTTTAATGTACTGTTCTTTTGAGAAAGCTTACAGGTTCAGACATGTCAAAAGAAAACACAATTTTTTGATCTTCAAAACTACCCAAATTTAGACACCCCTTTTCTGAAAAAGTGGACTGGTCGGACCTGTCAAAAAAAATAATAATTTTGGCCATTTTATTTTTTCATAATTTCAATGCCTGTTCTTTTGAAAAGCTTACAGGTTCAGACATGTCAAGAAAACACAATTTTTGATCTTCAAAACTACCAAAATTTAGACACCCTTTTTGAAAAAAAAGTGAACTGGTCGGACCTGTTGAAAAAAAATTAAATTTTGGCCAATTTTATTTTTTCATAATTTTAATGTACTGTTCTTTTGAGAAAGCTTACAGGTTCAGACATGTCAAGAAAACACAATTTTTGATCTTCAAAACTACCAAAATTTAGACACCCCCCTTTTCTGAAAAAGTGGACTGGTCCGGACCTGTCAAAAAAAATAATAATTTTTGGCCAATTTTTTTTTTTCATAATTTCAATGCCCTGAACTTTTGAGAAAGCTTACAGGTTCAGACATGTCAAGAAAACACAATATTTTGATCTTCAAAACTACCCAAATTTAGACACCCCCTTTTTTGAAAAAAGTGGACTGGTCCGGACCTGTCAAAAAAAAAATAATTTTGGCCAATTTTATTTTTCATAATTTTAATGCCCCGAACTTTTGAGAAAGCTTACAGGTTCAGACATGTCAAGAAAACACAATTTTTGATCTTCAAAACTACCAAAATTTAGAACCCCCTTTTCTGAAAAAAGTGGACTGGTCTGGACCTGTCAAAAAAAATATAATTTTGGGCCATTTTATTTTTTCATAATTTTAATGCCCTGAACTTTTGAGAAAGCTTACAGGTTCAGACATGTCAAGAAAACACAATTTTTTGATCTTCAGAACTACCAAAATTTAGACACCCCTTTTTTGAAAAAGTGGACTGGTCCGGACCTGTCAAAAAAAAATAATAATTTTGGGCCATTTTATTTTTTCATAATTTCAATACCCCGAACTTTTGAAAAAGCTTACAGGTTCAGACATGTCAAGAAAACACAATATTTTGATCTTCAAAACTACCCAAATTTAGACACCCCCTTTTCTGAAAAAAGTGGACTGGTCCGGACCTGTCAAAAAAAAATTAAATTTTGGCCAATTTTATTTTTTTCATACTTTTAATGTACTGTTCTTTTGAGAAAGCTTACAGGTTCAGACATGTCAAGAAAACACAATTTTTGATCTTCAGAACTACCAAAATTTAGACACCCCCTTTTTGAAAAAAAGTGGACTGGTCGGTCCTGTCAAAAAAAATAATAATTTTGGCCAATTTTATTTTTTCATAATTTTAATGCCCGAACTTTTGAAAAAGCTTACAGGTTCAGACATGTCAAGAAAACACAATTTTTGATCTTCAGAACTACCAAAATTTAGAAACCCCCTTTTCTGAAAAAGTGGACTGGTCCGGACCTGTTGAAAAAAATAATTTTTGGCCATTTTTTTTTTTTTCATAATTTCAATGCCCTGAACTTTTGAGAAAGCTTACAGGTTCAGACATGTCAAGAAAACACAATTTTTTTTGATCTTCAAAACTACCAAAATTTAGACACCCCTTTTCTGTAAAAAGTGGACTGGTCCGGACCTGTCAAAAAAAAAAAATTTTGGGCCAATTTTATTTTTTCATAATTTCCAATACTGTTTTGAAAAAGCTTACAGGTTCAGACATGTCAAGAAAACACAATATTTTTGATCTTCAAAACTACCCAAATTTAGAAACCCCTTTTTTGAAAAAAAGTGGACTGGTCCGGACCTGTCAAAAAAAAAATAATAATTTTGGCCAATTTCATTTTTCATAATTTCAATGCCCCGAACTTTTGAAAAAGCTTACAGGTTCAGACCTGTCAAGAAAACACAATATTTTGATCTTCAAAACTACCAAAATTTAGACACCCCTTTTCTGAAAAAAGTGGACTGGTCCGGACCTGTCGAAAAAAAATTAAATTTTGGCCAATTTTATTTTTTCATAATTTTAATGTACTGTTCTTTTGAGAAAGCTTACAGGTTCAGACATGTCAAGAAAACACAATTTTTTGATCTTCAAAACTACCCAAATTTAGAACCCCTTTTTTTGAAAAAAAGTGGACTGGTCCGGACCTGTCAAAAAAAATAATAATTTTGGCCATTTTATTTTTTCATAATTTCAATGCCCGAACTTTTGAGAAAACTTACAGGTTCAGACCTGTCAAGAAAACACAATTTTTGATCTTCAGAACTACCAAAATTTAAACACCCCCTTTTCTGAAAAAGTGGACTGGTCGGACCTGTCAAAAAAAAATTTTGGGCCATTTTATTTTTCATAATTTCAATGCCCTGAACTTTTGAGAAAGCTTACAGGTTCAGACCTGTCAAGAAAACACAATTTTTGATCTTCAGAACTACCAAAATTTAGACACCCCTTTTCTGAAAAAAGTGGACTGGTCCGGACCTGTCAAAAAAAAAATTAAATTTTGGCCAATTTTATTTTTCATAATTTTAATGTACTGTTCTTTTGAAAGCTTACAGGTTCAGACATGTCAAGAAAACACAAATTTTGATCTTCAAAACTACCAAAAATTTAGACACCCCCTTTTCTAAAAAAAGTGGACTGGTCCGGACCTGTTGAAAAAAATAATAATTTTGGGCCATTTCATTTTTTCATAATTTCAATGCCCTGAACTTTTGAGAAAGCTTACAGGTTCAGACATGTCAAGAAAACACAATTTTTTGATCTTCAAAACTACCCAAATTTAGAGACCCCCTTTTCTGAAAAAGTGGACTGGTCGGACCTGTCGAAAAAATTAAATTTTGGCCAATTTTTTTTCATAATTTTAATGTACTGTTCTTTTGAGAAAGCTTACAGGTTCAGACATGTCAAGAAAACACAATTTTTGATCTTCAAAACTACCCAAATTTAGAACCCCCTTTTCTGAAAAAAAGTGGACTGGTCTGGACCTGTCAAAAAAAATAATAATTTTGGGCAATTTATTTTTCATAATTTCAATGCCTGTTCTTTTGAAAAAGCTTACAGGTTCAGACATGTCAAAAAAAACACAATTTTTGATCTTCAAAACTACCAAAATTTAAACACCCCTTTTTGCATAAAAAAGTGGACTGGTCGGACCTGTCAAAAAAAAAATAATAATTTTGGCCAAATTTTTATTTTTTCATAATTTCAATGCCCGAGGTTTTTGAAAAAGCTTACAGGTTCAGACATGTCAAGAAAACACAATATTTTGATCTTCAAAACTACCAAAAAATTTAGACACCCCCTTTTCTGTAAAAGTGGACTGGTCCGGACCTGTCGAAAAAATAAAATTTTGGCCAATTTTATTTTTCATAATTTTAATGTACTGTTCTTTTTGAGAAAGCTTACAGGTTCAGACCTGTCAAGAAAACACAATTTTTGATCTTCAGAACTACAAAAATTTAGACACCCCCTTTTCTGAAAAAAAGTGAACTGGTCCGGACCTGTCGAAAAAAAAAATTAAATTTTGGCCAATTTTATTTTTTCATACTTTTAATGTACTGTTCTTTTCAGAAAGCTTACAGGTTCAGACATGTCAAGAAAACACAATTTTTTGATCTTCAGAACTACCAAAATTTAGACACCCACCTTTTCTGAAAAAGTGGACTGGTCCAGACCTGTTGAAAAAAATAATAATTTTGGCCAATTTCATTTTTTCATAATTTCAATGCCTGAACTTTTGAGAAAGCTTACAGGTTCAGACATGTCAAGAAAACACAATTTTTGATCTTCAAAACTACCCAAATTTAGAAACCCCCCTTTTCTGAAAAAAGTGGACTGGTCTGGACCTGTCGAAAAAAAAAATAATAATTTTGGCCAATTTCATTTTTCATAATTTCAATGTACTGAACTTTTGAGAAAGCTTACAGGTTCAGACATGTCAAGAAAACACAATTTTTTGATCTTCAAAACTACCCAAATTTAGACACCCCCTTTTTTGAAAAAGTGGACTGGTCCGGACCTGTCAAAAAAAATAAATAATTTCTGGCCAATTTTATTTTTTCATACTTTTTAATAATGCCCCGAGCTTTTGAAAAAGCTTACATGTTCAGACCTGTCAAGAAAACACAATTTTTTGATCTTCAGAACTACCAAAATTTAAACACCCCCCTTTTTTGAAAAAGTGGACTGGTCCGTTCCTGTCAAAATAAATAATAATTCTGGCCAATTTTATTTTTTCATAATTTCGATGCCCGAGCTTTTGAGAAAGCTTACAGGTTCAGACCTGTCAAGAAAACACAATTTTTTGATCTTCAGAACTACCAAAATTTAGACACCCCCTTTTCTGTAAAAGTGAACTGGTCCGGACCTGTCGAAAAAATTAAATTTTGGCCAATTTTATTTTTTCATACTTTTAATGTACTGTTCTTTTCAGAAAGCTTACAGCTTCCAT